>JABUQX010070899.1:30000-34251 GCA_015478945.1 Trachelipus rathkii
AGAAATGTACCCCTAATCGTGTCATCCCGCATTATACTATGTTTGCACCTCTCCATCAACGTCTTAGAGAAAACAGGAGTTTTACAAAAACTTACTAAATGGATAACGGGCGGACTGCACAGTATCAACTCCGATGTCGAAGAACGGTTTCTCCCCAAGACTTGAGGACAGTCTACAACAAGTCCAGAAAGATTGCTGCAACACTACATGTAAGTCATTCGACAAGTTTTTCAGGGTATTGAAAAATCAACTTCTGTACCCTTATCACATCCAAAGAGTGCAGGCACGTACCAACAGATTTTCCTTCAAGAGTAGCTTTGTGTCGATGGATGCAACAGAAAATTGCAGACAATCCTCATCATTTTAGCAGAAATATTGTTCACCGATGAGGCAAAAATTTTCCAGAGACGCCATATCGAACTTCCACAACAAGTCACATATGGGCTGATGAGAGACCAACATGCAATAGTTGAAAGCCACCATCAACACCAGTTTCATTGAATGTATGGGTCGGAATTTTTGGCGACCATTTGATAGGTCCATTCTATTTACTAGCGTGAGGCTTTACTGGGGACGTTTATCGCCAATTTCTTGGACATGACCTACACTACTGAAAGACGTCCCATTACAATTAAGATCGAAAATGTATTTCATGCACGACGGCGCTCCAGCTCATTTCAGTTTAGTTACTATTTGAACACTGAATATCTACGCCGTTGGATAGGTCGAGGAGGTACAGAACCTTGGCCTCCGCAGTCTCCAGACCTAAATGCATTGGATTTTTTCTTGTGGGGTCACCTGAACATTTGGTTTATACAGCAACAGTTGAAAGTCCCGAAGAATTAAGGCCTCGCATAATCGCATCTTGTGACACAATTCGGCACACACAAGGTATATTTGAACGTGTCCGCCAATCAATGCGTCGCAGAAATAGAGGCCTGTATGCGCTGGGGGTGGCTCCATTTTCAAACATTTGCTTTATAACTTAGTGCACATTGCTTGTACTATTTCTTTTGAATATTTTTTTAATGTGCAGTAAATGTATGTATTCTTATAATTAAATAAATTGAATGAATTTGTTAATTACCTTTCCACAATTTAGTTTTACTGTTTTTGTAACCTAATGTTAAATAAGTTTCATCACCCTTGTATTCTTGGAAACGAGCGTTTTCGGTGGAAATGTTTTATTGACATATATATTATCTTATATTTATCAAAGGAAATATCATACTGAAATTTTTCGCAATATTAATGATACACATTATATATATTAAATATATATATATATATATATATATATATATATTTATATATATTTATATATATATATATATTATATATATATATATATATATATTATATAATATATATATATAATATATTATATATATTATTTATATATTATAAAGGATTTTTTTAGCTTGATCGGGGTGGTCAATTGGCTATCAACATTCAAAGAAAATTAGAACAAAATGTAACGGACTAAAAAGTAACGGAGAAAAAAAATAACGGACTTATTGGAGCGTTCATGAAAGAAAAGTAAACGAGTCCGTTACCCCGTTACTGAAAACTAGTTCCGTTGTAACGGAGTAAGGAGTAACGGATCGTGCCCACCTCGTATATTATATATATATATATATATATATATATATATATATATATTATGATATATATATAATTATATATTATATATATATATAATTATAATATATATATATTATATTATATATATATATATACTATATATAATATATATATATATATAATATATATATTAATTATAATTTTAACATGATACCATCACTATGGGCAATGCCCTTTTCAAAAGGAGGGGGCAAAAAAAAAAATAAATAAAATAAATAAAAAAAAATTACATAAAGAAAAACATTAAAATAAATGGAAAGTACCACCCTGTCCTTGCCTAACGCATATTCCTCAGGTGGGCGCAAGACGCGGATTTAAATAGAGGAAGTTGAATATAGCGGGGAAAATAAAAGAAGCAAGGAGTTCCACAAAACAGATGTGGCTTGAAAGAAGGAGGTACCACAACGAGTTATCCTTGAGTCTCCAATATTCACACATATATTCATGAGAAGAGCATGGCACCCTTTGTATTACGAGGGCGACGCAGTGGTGAGGAATGCGGGAGGTCAATTCTCTCGAGCACTCCGTTGTAATACCTAAGAAAAGAGATAGGGCACCGCTCATGAAAACGCAGAGAAAGAGGCGTCAAGGGAGTCAGAAAGTATGGGACAGTTTATAAGCCTCCTAGCCTTAGCTTCAACTCTATCCAAAAGGAGGGTGGAATCGGATCCACCCCAAATGTGGAAAGTATTCCATACAGGGGCGAAAAAGACCTTTATATAACTGGAGATCTGAGCAGAAGAAAAACATTCACGCTATCTGAACAGAATTCCCAGCTTCTTCGAGGCCATTGAGGCAACGATGTGATGTGAGGTCTCCAAGATAATTCAATATTTATGTTTAGTCCTAGAATGTTTATGTTGTTTGCGGGTAAGACATTAGAGCCGTTAAAGGAATAGGAAAGTTGGGAGGTATTTTAGAGAGGAGATATGAAGAAGTTGAGTTTCAAAGAGTTGAACTTCACAAGATTACGGTTACCCCACTGAGAAATTTCGACCAATCGGACAAGAATTGAATCAGAAAGCTGAAGATGAGAAGCAACTCTAGATATAAATGAGGGAGCAGAATTAAAATGAGTGGAGGAATGGAGAGTTGAGTCATCGGCATAAGAGTGAACAGAGTTAGAAGTGCAGCTAAGAAGATCGTTGATGAAAAGTAGGAATAAAGTTGGAGATAAAACAGAACCCTGAGGAACACCACAATTAATAAGGAAGGAGGAAGAGGTTGCTCCATCAACAAGAGCTGAAATGGACGAATCTGAAGAAACTAAGACAAAGAGTAAGCAAAGCGAAGGAGTAAATCCAAAGGAAGGTAGCTTTAGAGAGTAGCGACGCATGTCATACCCTGTCAAAAGCTTTAGATATGTCAAACGCTACCACACAAGACTCCCCATGGTTCCTAAGGGCAGAAGACCATAGATCAATGAGATAGGAAAGAATATGTCACCAGTTGACTTGAACGTCGAAAGCCATACTGATGAATCTGAAAGAAGGGAATGAGAATCCTCTATATGATCGAGGAAATGAGAGTTAAGGAAATAGTTTCAAAGATTTTAGATAGTATACAAAGTTAAGGCAATAAGGTCCGAATAGTTTAGAGGATCAAGAGCGGCTACCTTATATATATATATATATATATATATAAATATTATATATATATAATATATATATATATATATATATATATATATATATATATATAATATAATTATATATATATATATATATATATATATATATATATATATAAGAAGTTTGACTAAACCATCATGGTTTTTTGTGTTTAAAACAACTAAAAAATATTCTTTTTATATATATATTATATATATATATATATATATATATATATTATATATATATATTTAAATATTTATATAATATAATAGATTAATAATATACGAATATATCAAGTTAGATTTGCTATGCAATATATTTATATATATATATGAAAATCTATAGAGAGTTTTTAAAAACAGCTCAAACTCTTAAAATGTAAAGAAACAATTTAAAACAACTTAGGAACTAAACAGGAATATATTCAAATAATTAACTGTAAGTTAAAGTTTACGTTTCGAGTTTACAGCTGATCATCACTCTTCAGACTTACTGAAGTTTTTGAAAGGAGACATGTATTGTCTCCGGAAACGTAACTACTAGATTTGGATTTTTAATATTTTGATTTCCCTGTTTAGTTCTTAAGTGGTTTTAAATTGTTTCTTTATATATATAATATATATAATAATATATATTTTATTATATAATATATATATTATATATATATATATATATATATATTATATTAATATATATATATATATTAGGATGGTCAGCTGTATCTTCCTGAGCTCATGATTTGTCACTTTTTTTTTTTTTTTTTGATTGTTCTGAAACCATTATTGGCAAAGTTTCAGCTCAATTGAATAACGTTAACCCGTGCCTCATTGAGGTCAAAATTTGAAAAACTGCGAATTTTTGCAAAAAAAACGCAGTTTTTCCTTCATAAAAAGAAAACCATTCGTCCTAGAGAATTCTAATTCTTGTTTTTATTTCATAAGAAATGTTTGTTGGCTGAAGTTTTTACTCTTCAACCTTCATCTTCTACACGCAC
>JABUQX010070900.1:0-15000 GCA_015478945.1 Trachelipus rathkii
GAGAGAGGCGGAGACACATAAAAAAGCAGTCTATAGATCATGTTTATATGCATATTCGTACCATTTATGCCGTCTGCGCAAGCGTTCCATATCGAAGTTAACATTCGAATGGATGCTTATGGCTCGACGAGCCGAGTGATGGTCGTGTAACGTACTCGTTTCGATTTTTCTCATTGTAACCATCGCTATATAGTGTGTACGGACGAGAAATGTCACGATCATCTTTGGAGAATCGAGCTTATACAGCTGGCGGGAAAACGACTTCCAGCTGCCTGCAAGCAATGAGCCATTATGAGTGCATTGGTTTGGGGTAGTGAAGCTTGACAATACCTCGAAATTTCCAAATAAGACAGAAGATTCTGTTTCAGCTTCGTAATTGATCGACCGGATCGACAACCTCAATTTTTAGTGAATTTTTGAGTATTTGGACTAAGTGAGAGTAGGCATCTCGCAACAGATCTATGCGTTTTTTAATTTGGGGGACTGAGTACTTTCAGGTTGGTGAGCTCAGTCTTCTTACTTATATATTTTTTTGAGATCTCCTTTGGCTGTGTTTGGAGTTGAAGGTGTATGATCATTAACTATTCCGTCGTCATGGTCAAAGGGGAATAAGAGTAAGAATTGGTGTTGTCCCTTAGGGAGCTTCTATTCTACTACGGGTTTATATTTCCTTGTCTCCTATCTAACCCTAACGAATCATAAGTTGTGAGACATGTGATGGGATTAGAAGGTTGAGTGTATCTAATATTAGAGTCATCATCCTCAGAAAAACTGGTAGTGTTGAACTAATGTTGCTTCTGAATAAAGCTAGTTTCTAGGGATTTCATTTTTGACATTAAATCTTACATTATGATCACCCGGATTATGATGAGATCTAGGGGCATACTGGGAAGCATCCTTCTCATAGAGACACAAATTTTTAATTAAAGAAGGATTGTGAAGGTCGAAGTTCGGCCTTCAACGAGGGATTATTTACAAGGAGACGGTGATCATAATTTTTATGGGCTATGGCTTCAGCTTTTTCTTTTTGCAAAGCTAAAGATTTATGTAGCTTTTCCAGATATGGAATAGGCAATAAGCCATCATCAACGTCAGAGTTTGAATCAGACTGGCTATATTCATCCTGTATTTCCCACCGAGGATTATGCTTATGGTGATGAACCATTTCTTTTTTTCAGTTTGGGAGGTTCATCCAACCGCAAAAGATTTTCTACAACAGGGGGTTTCTCAGATTTATGAGGTCGACCCCACTGTGGTGTGGTATCTAAATCATCCTCATTTGGTGGAATATTGCTTCCATGAGGATTTAAGGGATTTGCCAAACCATGTTTTCAGGGTTATGTGGATTTTCCACATCTTGAGAATTATCATCTCTATAAGGGCTTAATAAATTTTTGTGAGCGTGAGGTGTGTGATTTATCATCACCCTCCTTTTTTTTAGTTTTCATTTATTATTTTTAATTTTATTAGAACCAACAGACACCACTCACCGACCCCAATATCCTGACTAGCAGGAATCTTAGTATCGGTCATTGTAGTAGGGAGAGTAGTGTATGTGTTTATTAAGAGAGGAGTTACGACACCTCTTGAGCCAATTCCTAAAAGAATGCCCGAAGTGGTTTAAGAACCAGAATGAAGTTCAGAGACGATGATATCGTTAAGATTGAGTAATTGCGCACGGCTTTGGAACGAGAGATCACATGTCCCCTGTCGCGCCGAAATCAATTTGGGCTATGAAGTAAGGAGATCCAGGATAATGGCTTCAAGAAGAAGAATGAAGGACTATGTGTTGAAGAAAGATGAATTGCAGATTAGTTATTTCTGATCTCCGCGGTGGTCCAAAATCGGATTTAGATGTGGGATACTTTAATGATTCCAAGGCCAATTGAAACGATTATAAGATGAAAGGAGAGAAGAAAGGGAAGTGATTAGAGAGAAATCGACTGTTTACTAGTTGTGAAGGAATGCGTCTCTTGACGACAGTGTAACGACGGTCTTTTTTGCTAGCTGTTCTGAGGGATAGCATTAAGGGGCAATATGAATTTTGCGCAGTGCGGGGTGTTCGCATCATGTGTTTCGGGACCGGAGCTATCTGTCGAGATTGGTCATGCATTTGGGTAATGGTGTGTCAGTGTAGGTTGAAAGGTCAGTGTCGGTGAAGTTGTGTAAGGTTGTATGAAAATGATGGGATGGGTTAGCGTTTGATAATAATGGTAGTAATATATAGAGTAGTTGGGGTCAAATGTAAAACGCTTTTGCAATATAATTGGGTATGGAGCCATAAGAAAATAACAAGTGCGAAAAAGAGAAATATAAAAGTATATATTTATTAAAGAAAATTGATCAATAGTATTGCTAAACAAACTCATTAATGTTAAATTATTATTTAAGATAATGATTAATAAAAGTAATAATCAAAAGACGTTCTCAACTATTAGGTGTGGATAATTCTCCACCGATGTCCGGAATAGAAGATATGATAACTTGGTATTGTTCGATTGATGATCAAGATGCTTTATACGAGGTGTATCACTCGAAATAATAAAGATATGGGTAATTTTGCGAAAACTAACTGGAAATGGTCAGGGCATCGTAATGTAAGTTAGGGTATATGTTAAGGGTAAATTATATTATATTAGTATTTTGCTATGTGTCCCTTTGGAAGTCATACGTTTTTAACAAAAGTGGAGGTATCAATTTTAGCTTGTGGTGGATGTTATAGTAATGCCTAATTATTATTTACAGAGTTTATGTTTTTATTTATTTGAAAAAATAGCATCAACTTCAACTTATCTTATAGCTGCGTTTTCAAAATCCCAGGCTCATTTGATGCTTAACAGCTGATTTAGGTGTGTGCTAGTTATCATATGGATTTGTAGCAGGGTCAATAGGAACTTAATTGATTTCCATAAGGACTATTCCACATTAGGGGATAGCCGGGAATATAGGGTTGAGTTATAAACGGTAGACATAAGGAGAAATCTAAATATAAGAAAATTCCAGGATTATTTTATCGTTACATTATTAGATATTCTGTACTGTCATATTCTGTCATAATAATTATATGATAATGTCTAAAGGAAATTTTATTTTGATATATGAAACAAAAAAGTGAATTAATAATTTTAATTTAAGGCCTAAGTATGGGATAATGCATGATTTAAAACAGGAAGGGAATTTAAGGCATTCAACTAAGATAATAAGGGGGAAAAGGTAAGAAACATACTCTTACCCCTATCTAGTTAAGAAACTTATTTGGGGTTTCTCATTTTTCTTTTAAAGACAGTGGAGCAACTTTCAGGTGGAGACCTTGCAGTTGATGGCAATTCCTTTGACCTTGACCTGCACAGCGTAAGTATTTTTAGTATTAATTATTTGTTATATTTTTATTAACTTCTTAAGAATTTCCTATCGATTTCAGCATAAGAATTAAGTTGGATTAGATAAGAAAAAATGGGTAAAACTAACCTTTAAAGATTATAATCCTTGGGTAACTTCCACAAATGTTATTAGCAAACTAAGTTTCCCAAAACAATTTTACAACAGAGAGTGGGAAACTAGGACTTTATTATTGGGTAATATTCACATACAAAAGATAAATTGAATTAAGCAAATCAAAAAACTTGTTATATTTCTATAATAAAAAATATTCATTATTGATTTTGAAGGCTTTTTTGTTATGTGTTGGTCTCATAAAACTAATAGAGATATAATATATTCATTGAGGTTATCATTCCAGGAAGTATTTGTTAAGTACCACAAACCGACCAAATGAAATTAAAATACAATGTCATCTTCCGGAAGATAATCTTACTTTGTTTACTTGTTAACTCCGGAAGGATAGACGTGATGGACCCATTACATAATATATATATGTTATATATATATTATATATATATATATATATATATTAAAAATTTTTTAGTATTATATATGGGATATAATTCGTTAAGCCAGCATATCGCCAATTATAGTACAATAATGGCACTGACTGTTTGTCTCAGTTGAATGCCGTAACTCACCCTCACTAAAAATTGAGAAGATCCAGTCAATTACTTATTGCTGTTGTAAATATAAAAATGTTATGTTTGAGAAAACTAAACTCATATTTGAATCTGCATAAAAAACTATACAAAAACAATAAAAAAAATTCAAAGGAAACAAAAAATAAGTATTTTATTTGTTAATTGTGATAATTTAAGGATTAGTTTAACTTCATTTTAACAGGAATTCGCTTATAGCTAGCTGAACCCCAAAATGGCATCTTCGACGATGAACCACGACTTCTAGAATGCATTTTAAATAGCATAACCGAGGAAGTATATTTTTGTGGCAAAAAAAAAAAAATCAACAGAAAAAACTGCTTTATCAGCAATCCCTGGCAATAGCACTGATAGTTGGACATGTGGCTTTTCAGTAAATAAAGTCTGCCGCTGAGATGAATTAAAAATTGGATATGTTAAATTTGAAAGTTTCATTGGCCGAAATTGCATTGGATATTTCATTCACCTTCAAAGGAATCACAGCAAGGAACCTCATCGAAAATTGCGTTGACACAAGGAGCAAAGATAATTCATATATTGCAATGTGTGGAGAAGAGGGATGGACTTCCTATGAAAACATGTTAGATGCTGCAACAGAAGAGAATTCTTCATGTGTGGCATGGAAAATGGACCAAGTTTTCCATTATTTATTCAGTGCTTGTAGCAATATATTATCAGCCCTTCTCATCAGTCGAGAGAGAATTGTAATGTTTTGTAGGTGAAGAATGTTTATAGCACCTGTCTATAAAATGAACAATCTCGCCAGATACTTGTGAAAGCTTTAATGTTTTTTGCAAAATTTGAGAATTTTGATTTGAGAATTGAATATATCTTATCTTTATCTCTTAAAGGAGTATATTATATTTGTCAGTCATGTTGAATAATAGCATTTTTTTATTTTGTCTAAGTTTGGCTGAGTAATTGAGTTCTCTTCTTTCTCATTATTTGTTATTCTTATTAGTGGCTATAAAACTTGTAAATTGTAATATGTTAAAACATAAAAGCTGTAGCTAAATTTTGTTAATATTTACTGGAAATTGGAAATGGAATATTATTTGATATAAACAAAACAGTAAAGTTATAATATTTATATTTGCATGTAGATATTTTAAGGAACTATTTAAATTTAATAATCTAATTTTCTACTTTTGCAAAGAAATATGAAAATATAAATTTAAATTAAGTATGGTTTGTACAGGGAATGCAATCCCTAAGTTCCTTAGCAGTACACAAATGTTCTATGTTTATAACAGTGTATCTAACCTATTATCTCTTAAGAAATATCAGAACCTTAAAAAAAATTTGAGTATCTGAATTGATCTTTGTTCATTTTTCAGGACATCTCATATATATATATATTACTGGTATAATATATAGCTTATATTTAATATATTATATATATATTATTTATTATATATATGATATATATGTATATATATATATTATATATAATATATATATTATATATTATATGGTATATTTATATATATATATATAATATATATTAAATACATAGATTTAGTATAGATTTCAAAGTTTTTAATTTCTATATTTAATATTATAATATATTAGCTATATATATATATTATATAAGATATATATAATATGTATATAGTATAAATATATATATATATATACCTATATACAATTCTGTTTATCATTAAAGATATTTTACACAAGTATAATATTTGCAGGTAAGTTTTCCAGCATATGTGAGGAAATAATTTCCTAAACTTAAAGTAACAGTAGTTCCTCAAAAAAAATCACAATTTATTTCCTCATACTCTGTATTTAGTTTAAAACAGTTGCTTTGGTTATATAAGATGGCAAACAAATTAATTTTTGTGATACCTTTAACCAATTGTTAAAACCTACTGCTGTCCAGCTTACTGGTCTAGCAAACCAATTTAATTTTTTTTTTTTTTTTTTTTTTTAAATTTTTTAAGGCAAAATTAGTTTCTATTTTTATTTTGGAAAATTAATATTTTATTAAATGAATTTTTTTTTTGTTATAATAAAAAACAAAAAATGAAACTCATTTTTTGGAAATGCTTTTCAAGTCAAGCACTCAGTGTGTGAAAAAAAAAACTTTCATTCCTCAAGAAAGAATTTTATATCCCTTCAGCTTATTTAACTGTTAAAAATGTTTTAAATACTTGCCTAATTTGCGAAAAAAGTATATGGTAGAACTGTGAATTTAAATACAAATGACTACAATGAACTTAAGATCTCTCCTGTAGAAGTCCCATGTCACACCATAGCTTTAGGCCATTAGGACCCTTTTACATCAAAAATAATAACAATGAAAAAATTTATGTACTCATAATCACTTGTGTATGTAGTAGGCCTGTAAACCTTCTGATTTGCCACAGTGTGGATGAGAAGTCATTTGTGAATTCCTTTCAAACTCATGTATTTGAGTTTGGTATACCAAAAAAGATTCTGAGGCTCTTCTATAGTAAGTTCATTTACACTTATTAAAACATTCTTAAATCACACAGAGGTAAAAAAAATTTCCAAAGAGAAAAATATTACTGATTTTTATTTCCACACATCCTCATAATATCAGTTACTTAGGGGTAGTTGTGGTATCACTTGTGAAACAGGTCAAATTTATGGTTTATAATAGCATAGCCAAGAATATACTTTCTTTTGAGCAATTTTGTTTATTAATTAAAGAAATCCATATGCTTATTAACAAAAGACCTATAGCTTTTAAAACCCTTTTAAGCAATAATGGTGAAAAAAATCTCAACTCCATTGGTCTTGACACCAGAAATACTATTAAAAGGTTTTGATATACCCAGTATGGCGATAGCACCACATTTACATTTGTTTCGGGATAATGAGGCTGATGGATCGCAGACTGTGCTTTGTCATCTAATACATGTCAGTTAGCAGAATTATCAAAGCTTGATAAAATATCTAAAGGTAAAAAATAGCCTAAATAACATGCATCAAGTATGTTTTACGCCTCTGGCTTTAGAGACTAAGCACAAATAAAAGATAAGACAAAAAAATCATACACAAAACTGAATATTGGTGAGTGGTCTTAACTACATTTAAATTTGCAAAATCTTTATTGTTCTATCTCAATCAGGTGATAGTGATAAGCAATTAGGGTAAAGATCGGGAATTTGTTTAATAGAAATAGGTTTATGATTTGAATTAAAAGGGATAATAACATGAAAAACAAATTGTTGCTTATTTTTTTTTTTTGGCAATAATCTTATATATCATAGAATATATTATATATAAGAAAATATATAAGTATATATAATATATATTAATATATATTATATTAGTATATAGTATAGTATAGTATATATATACTCATACTATACTATATCTATGCCTCTGGCCCACTTAATTAGAGGCCACGACTGCTTCCGGAGCGGCGCCGCCACCGGAGCGTTCCACAGGTTGAGGAGGGAGGATATAGAAATTCGCAGGGGGCAGTGAGAGCGTGGCACTCAAGAAAATGAGGTGCTCTATTTGTTTCTTGAGTAATTGTAGCATTCTGGTGCAAGTGGGGGAGGTGACGTTGTCCGAGCTTAAATCTTTTTTTTATTTCATAAGTCTCTGGGTGGTGACCGATCTGCACCGAGCGAGGTCCATTTTGCCTCTTCTGGACAGCGTTTTTCTCTAGGGAGTTTGTGGGGAGGGGTATTTAATACAGTGTTATTGTCATTAATACTTTTTGAAGGTGAGTGTTTGTTAGGTGGGTATGGATATGTGAAGTCAATGGCCTAATTGGGAGGGGGCTGGGGAATTATATTATAAGTGTTGTTAAAGAATTGTGCTGGTGAAGAAGGGGGGATTTTAGTCCTTTGTCGGGGGGATTGAGAGAATTTGGTGACAAGGGTTGGGTTACGAGTCTTCTGATAGAATTGAGTCCCCACTATCTCCAAGTGTGGAAATGGGGAGGATGGAGGCTTCGTTGTGTAAATGTGGATGGGGTGGTTTTAGTGCACCTGTGATAATTCTGAGGGCTGTTGTTTGGATTTGTGTTTAATTTGTGTTTGATTTTGGAGTCTTCAAAACTTTCTACCTTAATTTAAGTTAGTTCTGAGAAGTTGCTTATAGATAGTAGTGATTGTGTGTTTCCTGAAGTTGTGTTGTGGAAGGGTTCGGAGGGGTGTTTAGTTCGTTTGAGTTTGAAAGTAATTGGTCTAATTATGGGTGGAAAACATCAGGTGGTGATAGTAGTAAATGTCTATATTTTGGGGTCTTTTGTTTAAGAGGAGGGGGTTATTGTTCATTAGTATTAAGGATGGAGGCAGATTGATGTCGTCGGTGTTAAAGTGGTGATAGATGACGTTAAGGGGGATGCGGTCATTCTGTTGTGATTTAAACCAGTTTTTCTAAAGTGTAAGTTTCTTGGGTAGTTGTGTGCTGTGTTACGTCTGGGTTGAGAGGAGAAGAGGGCTAATTGCGTCTGGCAGTGGAAGTGAATTGAGAGTTTGAGTGAGTTGGTGTAATTGGGGGTTGGGTAGGCTGCATTAAAAAGTTGAAGTAAGGAAAGTGGGAGAGAGAATGGGCTTCTCTGGGGACGCTGTTTTGGTAATGTTGATAGAGTGAAGATGTTTGTATTATAGATTTTTTCATATTAATCGTTGGTGAGGATTTATAATTCTTTTTTTTGTTCATTTATTCCCAAAAGCTAAATTGGATGATTTTTTGAATTAGGTTAGGTTGTGTTGTGGTGACTGTTGTCAATATGCCTTCTTTCTATTATTTTGGTCTTGAGTATTAGATTTTTAATTGTAATGGTGATTTGTTGATTATGCATTGTAATGGATGTTGTGTGAGGAGTGAGGTGCGAGTGTGAGAGTGGCGTGTGAGAGCTTCCGTGGTTGGCTCCTGTTTGAGATGTTGGAATAGATTTGGTATAATTTTTTATTTATATATTAATTTTTCTCCAGCTAATTTTAGTTGATGTTATATCAAAGCAGTTAGTAAATTTGGTTCGTATTATTATTAGAGGGGTAGTTGGGGGTCTTTTTTTGGTTTGAGTTTTAGGGATATGTATTGCTTTGTTTCCATTTGGGGGAATGTAGTTTGAGTTTGCCAGGATTATTTGAAGATGTTTGCCTGTAATAGGGGGTATGGCGTTTTCTCCAAGGTGTTATATATACGTATATATATATGTATATATATGTATTATTTATATATGTATTTATTATATTATTATATTAATATTATTTTATAATATTTATATATTATATAATAGTTATATATAGGTATATATATTAATATATTATTTATATTATATGTATATATATTGTACCTGTATATATAAATATTATAAGTACGGAGCATTTTGTGTTGACGTGTGTGGTGTATTGGCCTAGTTCATATACTTCAGATTGCGGATCCTAGTAGATTTATCCTGACACAAGAAGTTTGCCCCGTCGGCTTGATCAGGGCTATGTCCCATGGTGGAGTGTGACTTTTACTATGATAATTGTTTATTGTAATTCATGGTCGTACGGGTAGGTTGGGGTGTGGGTTCGAGAGAACCCCGACCCCCCCGCTGGAAATTTTTCCAAAAGTGAATTTTTTTACAATTGTATAATAATTTAGTATTAAAATAACGATTCTTCATAATGTATTAAGCTAGTTTTTTTTATTTCTCGCAGATATGGTTAGTTAGTATTATTATATATATTGTTATAGTTATAATTTTTATACTATTATATGATATATATAGATATTTATAGAACGGTATTATAGTAGATTTCAGAAATTTACCCCTCTTCTGATATATTTTTTTTCACCGTACGTACCCTTGTATTATATACTATATTATAGTGTGTAATATTGGTATATTTATGGTTAACTTGATATATTAGTTTTATTTTATATTCTATTGATTAAATATTTTATTCCCATTATTACATACATGTAAATATATATATTTAAATTAGTAATATTATATTATAGTATATAATCGGTATTATATATATATTATATATATTAGTATATACTAATATATATATATGTATATATATTATTAATATATATATATATAGTAATATATATAATAAATTATTATATATACGATTCTGGTGTCGTTGGGGAAAGGAGTGTTAAAAGCCAGAAGAATTAAGGAATTAAAAATAGAAGGAGCAAAGCGAAGTAGGATAGAAAGTAATGGAATATAAATCTAAAAGGAGTGCATAACCTCTCCAAAAGGAACTTTGGATTTTAGGAAAGAAAAAAGATCAAAAGAATATATTGGGAAGAAACTCAACATTCAAGGGAGACGAACTTTGGAAAATAAATATCTTCTCGTTCTTTTTTTTATTTTGAAATTTATAAATTTATAACTCAAAAACAATACATTTCATGGAAACTATAAAATTATTTGTGAAACAGTAACATTTTGACCAAATGTTCTTTAAAAGAAAATGATTATATCGGACCGCAAAATAAGCTCAGTCTTCTTGAATATTGATAATTATGAATAGAGGCTGTTGTATCCTCTGACACCTAGAACAATCTAGTCTCAAAATTTTAGACTCTCCTTATTTATAAGGTCTTGCTGAATGTATGGATTATCTCTTTAACATTTTTTTTTTTTTTAATCTCCCAGCCAGGATGCAGATTCACTGCAAGTGGACTGCAGCTGACGCCACCTCCCAAATTTGGGGGATACGGCGCTATTATAATAATAATTAACAAGTAATATATAATGTATATATATATATATTATAGTATATATATATATATATATATATATAAATATTATATATATTAATATATATATATATATTAAAACTACCTATATTATATTATATATATATTAATATATTATATAATATAATATATATATATGCTATATATATGATTATATTATATATACTATATATATTATATATATAATTATATATAATATATATATATATATTACACTTTGCCACCAACTGTATAATAATATTTTAAATAAATGTATATATACATTAAAGTAAGAAATGTTATGTTAAATGGCACAAGAAGCCAATTTTAAAATGTGTTAAAAATTATGCTTACCTTAAAAGTAATAATATTAACGTTAGTAATTTAGAGAAAACCTTATATGTGCACAAGGTGTATACAAAAAATGTCCTGGTTCAGAAAATGGTCAGTGTGAAGAGTTAAGTGACAGGGTAATATATGAGTAGTGATTAGGTAGTGGTTATTATGATGAGTGTGGTGATAGGTAGGGGGTTATTAGGGATGGTGAGTAGGTAGTATATAATATAATATATATTATATAGATATATATATTATAAATATATATAATATATATATATATGTATAAATACTTAAATATAATGTATAATTTTATTATTGAATACGTAAGTGTAATGTGGCAAAATTTTTTTAAATATTTATGATATAATGTGGAATGAAAATGGAACAGATAAGCAGTGATGTAGTAGGTAAGTGTGAAGGTAAGGAAGTGGCTCCCCTTTGGGGTTGTTAATATTAAAAGAATCTCCTTGGTGATGCACATTGTAATATATTAAATTATATATATATATATGGTGTGCTCTTTTACGAGTATGTATTAATGTAAAATAATGGTGTTTAAATATGGTCGCTTATTACGAAAAATAGATCTTGACCTTTGTCATGTTACGACACCTTTTGTATAATACCAAGGTTTCGCCACATTTGCATGCAATGATAATTTTAATAATACAAAGAAAATTATGTTAAAAATAAATTTTTCAAAATTTAATTCTAACATAATATTTAATTAACTTAATATTTAATGCGATGGTTTATTTGCATCTGGGCAACAAGCTTCAAAATTTGCGACTGAGAGTTTGTAAAAGCATGCCACATGTCATCCTCAACATTTAACCTGTTTCTTGCTTTCGTTTTGATATGTAGCTTCTTTGACAATCCACTCTCACAGAAATATGTAGAGACGATTGGAAGTAAAACTCCAAATGCATCATGGTGACATTTGGACATTACTGACACATATCACACCAGAACTGAGTCAGCAATTTTTTAATTAAAGAAATCTGATGGCGAAAGAATCGTTTCGGAGATTCAAGAATTTGTCTTGAACCTCATAGGGAATGCTGACTACTTTTAGGGATGCAGAAAATATATCAAACCAGTGCAGCTTCTTCTTTTGTAAACTCAGGGAAGTACCGTTGAAATAAAGGATTCAGGGCACCCAGTTATCTCATCGCTCAAATTCTGCAAAGTTTTTCAAACATGGCGATGTCTCCAAAATTTAATTAAATTTTATACCACGCGTATAAAAAAAATGACAAGTTTTTAACAAAATTGAAAACCAAAAAAAAAAAAATTCGAGTTGTGATTCACCTTAATGGTGACAGTAATTTTTTGTTTTCTCGACTGAAAATACAACGGTAAAAGTCACACTGAGAATTAGCGCAACGCGTTGGGATATTGGATGGAGTAGCGTGTTTCATTACATTGAAAATACGAGATTCAAAATGTGACACGCCCAGCTAGGCGAATATCGAATAATGAATGAAAGTGAGCTTTCTGTCAACAATGAACAGGCAATTGGGTATCAATAAAGGATGAAATAGCAAACAAATGTTTTGATAAAAAATCATTTCCTTTTTTCGTTGTTCTTTTTCCGATGGCTTGAATATTGCAAATAAAAATAACCATCCGTGAACCACCCCCCCCTCCCCAGCCTTCTTTGAAATTTGTGGATTAGAATTAAGGAAATTCAATAAAAAGAAGTAGTAAATCTCCAAATTCCAGGAAAGTCGTCTAAAATCAAACACTGATGAAAGAAATTTTTTTATTTTTGTCATTTCAAAAATTAAAATTAAAACTTTTCACTGCAGATGAAAAATGCAAGAAATTGAGGCTAGAGAGAGAGAGAGAGAGAGAGAGAGAGAGAGAGAGAGAGAGAGATAGAGAGAGATAGAGAGAGAGAGAGAGAGAGAGAGAGAGAGAGAGAGAGAGAGAGAGAGAGAGAGAGAGAGAGAGAGAGGACTGTTTTAGTTTAAACTATTTATGAATGAAATTGGAAAGGATAAAATTTTTATTTTCATCAAGATGCCATTATAATAAAGAGTCCCTCCTTGAATAGGGCTCTGCCCGTGAGCGGTGGCTATAACTGTTAAGAAATGGAATAGATAAATAAATAAATTAATTAAGTCAGATTAAGTAATTGAAACTTCCTCTTATTATCTTTTTATTGCCTATTATTATTCTACTACCGTACTTTCAATTGCCTATTACTGTACTGCTGTATTACTGCACTGCCAATTATACCTTAAACATTGTCTTAATATCTTTCTTATAACGAACGCTTCACTGCCTTCGTTTTAAATTATAGACAATTTAAATATTTTATGATTATAATGATAAAAAATATGAATTACAAACTTTCCATTTGTTTTGATTTCTAATAAAAAAAAAATTTTCATAAGAGTATAATTTCTATTTATAAAATTTGTATTTATAATTTAATAATTATGATAATAAATTAAAATTAAGTATATCATTCTTAATTAAAGTTATTTGCCTCGATGAAAATAAAGTATAATTTTCTTTTAGAAAATAAATGCTCGAAGGGTTTTAATCTGGATAGAGTTCTTTTGTTATTTTTATGTTATTATTATTGTTATTGTTTTTGTTGTAGTTATTGTGATTTTTATTGTTGTAGTTAATGTGATATTAGTTGCCATTATTGCCATTTTCATTGTCATTGATATTGTTGATGTTATTGCTATCGTTATAGTTAAATTTCTTATTATTGTTATTTTCATTGTCATTGTCATTGTCATTGTCATTGTCATTGTTATTGTTGTCGCAATTGTTACCATTCTTGTTATCGTTCCTATTATTGTTATAGTTACAATAGAATTTTATTTAATATTATTGTTCTACACATTATTTTTTGAAATTTTATAAAATATTATAGTCAAAATTAAAAATAAAATCAAAATTAAAAAAAAGAAATTAAAAATTATCAGTTAGGGTAACAAAAATATTGTTAAAAAAAATGTTTTATTATCAAAATTGAAAGTAAAAAAAATCACGTCACTAATACAAAATAATTTTCATAAAATGAAAAAAAAAATGTCAATATTTTGACACAAAATATTAAGATTTTATTTTATTTAATTTTTACTAGGTATTAAAAATAGTATGGAGAGTAAGGTTCAGTTTCTTCAGGAACTTCGGTATCAACGGTATCATCAGTACCAGTATAGCTGTCGGCACCTTCAGATGGATCAGTTTCTTCAGCATCTTTACCTTCATCTACACTTTCGCCGCCTTGACCTCCTTCAGAGCCTTCTGCATAGCTAAGAGCATCCTGAAGATAAATATTACCAGGAAGGATTGGATTCTCACCCTCTGCGTAGTCGACGAAGAATACTTCTGGTTTCTCTCCTTCTGGTGCTGGTACTTCGATGATCTGTCTTTGGTTGCTGCCCTTCTTGCTGAGGACGAGGACTAAGGTCTTCTCTTGAGGAGGTGGAATGACAATGGGCTCAGCGGGTTCATCCTCATTTGTTTTGATAACTAAGAGATTAAGTTTGACTTTTGGTACAGGCAACTCTGGTTTCTCGGTGTTAGGCTCCTCGGTTGGCTCTTGGAACACATACAGGTCTCTAATGACTTCTGGTTGAACACAATCTCCATAAGGGTCAAGGACCTGACCTTCCTCACATGTTTTAGGGGTTGTTGGTGGTTCAACTGGACCACCTGGGTAATATGACTGGACAGTTCGGATACCTGGGCGATAACTGCCTCTATCTTCTGGGAAAGCTACCACGTAGGACACAAGCAGGCAAGAAATCTACAACAGATTATATATATATATATTATATATATATATATATATAGTATATATATATATATATATATATATATATATATATTTTATATATATAATATACTTTATATATATAATATTATATATATATATATATATATATTAATATTATATATATATATA
>JABUQX010070900.1:20000-25000 GCA_015478945.1 Trachelipus rathkii
GAATTTGTGGTAGGAAAAAAAGCAATGGATAGTTTTGTGGTGTATAAAACTAGAGATCTAAGGTTAATTTTAAGTTTGAAAAGAGTCAAAAATCTGTGTGGTGCGACATAATGGTCCATCTGAGGCGTAATGTGAAAAGTCCGATTTCGGTATAATCTGAATAATAGTTTATTGAATGGCGGTGAAAGGAGATTCAGTTCATTTGTCACATATCTGCCCACCCAAGGTTTTTTTTTTTTACAGTTTCACCAACCACTCACGGGCAGAGCCCCTATTCAAGAGGATGTGTTAGTACGCCTCAAAGTTCACCCTCTAGCGCAAAATTACGCATATGAGCACAGACACAGGCCTTAAAGTAGGGAGATTAATTTCAGCAGGAAATACAGAAGGATGGAAGAGAAAATTCCACAGAACAGACGGTGGTGGGAAAGAAGAAGCACCACAACAACTAGGCCTGGGTTACCAGTCAGCACAGAACATCGTGCGCAAGATGCAGCACCCCATTGTCTACGACGGCGTTGTTAAGGGGTGTGGACGCCGAGTGATAATGCCCTCGCGCACCTGCCGCTTGCGTTACCTATAGGAAAAGAGATTAAAGCACCAACATCGCGCCGCAAAGATAGGGGGCAAAGTGAAAATAGAAAGTGGGCAGAACAGCTTTAATAACCTTTTTGGGCCTTTGACTCGACCCATCCAAAAGCCGGGGGTGAAACCAGAGCCACCCAGATATGAGAGCAGTACTCCATACACAGGCGGATGAGACAATTGTATAGCTGGAGCAACTAGAAAGAGGAAAAAAGTCTCGCACAGTCTAAACAGAATTTCTAGTTTCTTTGAGGCCGCCCTAACAACCGAGTGTGATGGTGTGTTAAGGTTCCAAGAATTTTTTTGTTATGTTCAGGCAAAAGGGATATTTATATTGTCACAGAGATCGAGAGAAACCGTCGAAAGCAGATAGAAGGTTAGAAGGTGTTTTAGAGAGGAAGATTTGCAGAAGTTGAGTTTTTAAGATTAAAATTTCACAAGAGTTGAGACGACCCAAATCGAAAATTCTATCCAGATCAGCGAGATAGAATCGGAAATAAGACGAGAGGCAATTCTGAAGTAAAAAGAGGGAGCAGAATGTATGAGTTGAAGACATGCAAGGGGTCAAGTCTCGCATTATGAGTGGATAGAACCTAGAAGTGGGTGAGAAGATCATTATGAAAGTAGCAATAAATAGAATAGGACAGAACCTGACGGAACAACACTATTGACACGGAAAAGAAGAAGAATCGCCCCATCAACAACAACCGACATTGAGCGATTTGAAGAAAACTAGACATAAGTAAGCAAGAGAAGGAGGAAACCCAAAGGAGGGAGCTTGGAGAGCAGTGACGCGCGCCATACTCGGTCAAATGCTTTGATATGTCAAGCTCCATCACGCAAGTCTCCCCAAGTTACGAAGAGCGAAAAAAACATAAAATCGGTAGATAGGAAAGTATATCGCCAGTAGATCTCGAGCGCCGAAAGCTGTACTGGCGACGGAATGAGTTTCCCAGAGAAATCTAAGAGTGAGAGTTGAAGAAGGGTTTCAAGATCGTAGATAGAACAAGTGAGAGGTGGAGCATATGGAGCTTCCAACCACTGAGGGAAGTGCTAGTATTGAAACATAGAGAGTGTAGTTGAACGAGGGGCGGGGGTGACGGAAAGCACACTTCCTCAAACTCGGTGAGGATCCATGCCGGCGCCAACCGCCTTTCTAACGTTATAGATTCAGTGGGCCAATGAGACACGATCAAATGTAATCACAAGGAAAAAGCCATAGGACACCTGAGAGGAGAAGGAGAAGAAGAGGAAGACCAGAATCGCTCCAAAGGTTGAGTTTAGAGGAAATGGAGTCGAAGAGCATTGGCCTTTTCATCTAAGATTGCCAACAGAATCATCGATCGAATTAAAGAGGAGGAAAGGCGATTTACAGAAGTTGCTAGAGATGTTTTGGCAGAGAGGCCAGGAACATTTGACAGTAGGAGAAACCGAAGGAGGTTAGCGCACTTCGTTTTGATGAAAGCCCGCTTTTGCTCGTCGAGAGTATTCCTTGCCAAGATTTGTAGGAATGAAAATTAGCGAAGAGTGATAGGAGAACGGACAAATTTTTCCACCCCCGATACGCACTGTCTCTAGCATGAATGGCCAGAGAACAAGCCCGATCGAAACCATGGATTATGGGAGAGAAAGATTCTAGTTGAAGAAGGAATGAACCTGCTCATCCCATCAACGATTTACAGCCCCCTCCTTATCTTTTTAAATCTTTATACATCCTTCATTCCCTACTGAGGTAGCCAATTTGTTAGCTATCTGTAACTTTGGAACCACTTACATTTAAATCCCTGGTCTAAATTATTTACATATATGAGGAACAGCCACTTGACCAAGAAATCGTTTTAACCCCCGGCGAACCTAAAAACATTCTTCTTTCATTTCCATTATATATTCTTTCATTTTTCATTGATTAACTAAATCATCATTATTATTATTATTCATTATTATTATTATTATTATTATATTATTATTATTATTATTATTATTATTTTTTATTATTATATTATTATTTATTGGTAAAACTTCCTTTTAACTTGCTTTATCCCCTTTCAGAGGGTAACACGGGACCACAGGAAATCGAGCTTTAAGGCCGGCTTATCTCAAACCAGTGCCACAACGTCGTTCGCGTCGAGTTTGAATTCTGTGCCCCCAGAAGAAAAACTCCAACTGATACGTGGAGCGATTGAACCAGCGTCCTCTCGCATTAGAGTCGGCGAGTCAACCTCCTACGCCACAAAGGCGTTTTGATTATTATTATTATTATTAGTATATTATTATTATATTTTTATTATTATTATTATTATATTATTATATTATTATTTTATTATTATTATTATTATCATTTATTATTATTTTATTTTTATTATTATTATTATATATATTATTTATTATTTATTATTATTAAAGGAGACGTAAGGAATCAAAAATTTTGATCGATTAAATATTTTGGGGGTCGAACCCCCTGACCCCCTTGTCTAAAACCTTTATGTAATATACTATATAATATACTATATAATATAATATATATATTATATTATATATATATATATATATAAATTTTTAAAATATTTATTTATTAAAATTAAAATAATATATATATATATATATATATATATATATAAGAGATGGAGAGAGCGAGGTAGGGAGAGAGAGTAGAGAGATGTGTAAAATGTACAATTCAAATTAATCATCGTTCATCGGTCATCGTCATTCGTAATCGTCATCGCAAAAGTATACTCATAATCGATCATCGATCATCGTCAAAATCTTCATAATCGTCCTCACTTAGCTATTTTATTTAGTTTCAGAGTAATCTGGACTTCGTTCTTAAAGCTGGATTGATGGATACTTTTTACTCAATTTGTCCTTTCACATTATTCATTGTTTAGCCTAGATGCTCTGTAACCTGGATCGGCATTCTTCCCTTTCCGAGAAAATTACGATATGCAAGGTTACGGGTTTGCGTTGACATGGGAAACATATCGAAGTAATCCCAAACACCAATGCATAAGGATACATTGCGAATTGCTTCAAACATTTGAATTTCGACGAATATACTCCAACTCGAGCCATCAGTCATTAATATTTCGTAGTTCGATTGATGAACTCAAAGTACTGTCACTACTTGAGACGCAAACTAGTCAGCTCATTAATACTTTCTCACAAAAGTTGTTAAATTTCTAACAAATTCCGTCAGAACATTTTCTAATCGCATCCGAGTGTCCGCTTGCGAATGCAAATAATTTATTCTTTAAATGCTGGTAGAAAGGAGAACCACAGTTGCCAAATATATAATATATATATGTGTCTATATATATATATATGTGTTTCTATATTATATATATATATATATATATATATATATAGATATATAATTATATATATATATTATATATATATATATATATATAATTATTATTATATATATACAAAACCTCTCCGACAAACTCGGAGGGCTGATAGAAGCATATAATAAAGGACATTTATTGATTAAAATAGCTATGGTGTATGACGCGTCGTTTCAAAAGTTACGATGATGCTAAGGTTAAACCGGTGATGTTGTTTGACGCGTCATTACTTCGTAACCGGAGATTATTGGGTATTCTAATGATATGTATGTGTGGTGCGTACATACTGTGTACCCGAGGGTTGATAGAGGTAACAATAGGGATATTTTGTTAAAACAACGTATTGTGTTTTGACGCGGAAGGTTTGTAAGCAAACAGTGGTAGCTTAGTATGAAATCATTAGTTATGCGTGAAAATTACAGGAGGTGATTCAAAGTAGTCTGCCCTGTACCTGATCACATTCGTTTAATCTCCGTGCCAATCTGCCTGTCCGGACTCTACAAAACATGCCCTCACTGTGTCGTTTGATCAACGCAGTGAATATTCCTGATCATTCCTCTTTGTGTTGACTGGGTTATGTACACAACACTCTTCATTTCCGCCCCAAAAGAAATAATCTATTGGCGGTGAGGTCGAGGGGATCTCTGCAGGGCCACGCAACAGGTCCCCTCTCCCTACTCCATTTGTCGTGTAACTCTTTCAGGATGCGCCACGTTACTTGCTGGCTGAAGTTGCGCTGGGAGCGCCATCATGTGGAACCACATGTTTCTGCGGGTCGCAAAGGGGTATGTCGTCCATGAGTTGCGGAAGCGTGTTCTAGTAGTTGCAGGTACGCAGTTCCATCCAAACGGTGTGGAATGATGACAGGTCCCAGCAGATAATCCCAAAGAATTTCCACCCAGATGTTTACGGTAAATTTCGCTTGGTGAACTCTGATGAACATTTCGTGCGGATTGTCCTCGTTCCATATGTGGCTGTTTCTTGCGTTGAAAGTAGCCATCACGTGTGAGCAGCCTTCATCGAGTAACAAGACATTGTGCCAGGAAAGGCAGGCATTATCGATGGCTCCGT
>JABUQX010070901.1:0-10000 GCA_015478945.1 Trachelipus rathkii
AATGAAAATATTACATAAATTATGATATGTACATAAAATGATTGTAATATGTAATATGTAATCAAATTGTGAAAATGTACAATCAATGATATTAACTAAACACACTATGTCCAAATACAACACAATCTCTTTACCATTAAAGCAATCACTGATCGCAATACTTTTCAATCTCAGTGACAAAGTGTTAATTTCGGGTAAAATCCATGAAATGGGGTTGCCGATTGCATAGAAATAGGATGTGATAGAGCAAATCTGAGATCAGATTTGGAATCAGCAAACCTCTGAATTAGTATAAAACGCTGGAAAAGTCCATGCCATTTTTTTATTTTTATTTTTTTTATTTTTAGACGCAGTGGTAATATGATTATCTTATTATAACTATTATTTTAAACATGCGTTTTTTATCACCACTATTCTTGTATAAATATGCTCTCTAATCGGAATCAAAAAAATTATATGCAATTATATACATATATTTTTATATATTATATACCTATAAATATATATATATATATTATATTTATTATTATATTTATATTATATATATATATATATATAATAATATATAATATATATATATATATATTATATATTATATATATATTATATATATATTATATATATATATATATATATATATATATAATAAAGAATATAGAATATTAAATTTTGGAAAATTAAAATTAAAATTAAAGAAACACGTATATTATTATTTGGTAAATATTTTATGGTCTAAATATAAATAAAAAATTTAATCCTATTAAAAAAATTAAGGAATGATATATATATATTATAATATTATATATATATATATATATATATATAATTATATATATATAGTATATATATATATAATATATATATATATATATAATATATATATATATTATAAGTATATATAATATTACTATATATATGGCCGCCTTTCCGAAAGCATCATGCATGTAACTAAAAAATTATAACAGCTACAGGATAAAAAAAATAACATTTTTGACTTTAGCAAGCATTTCATCGATGAAACAAAAAAAAAATTTTTTAAATTCTAATTTTATTATAACACTTTAACTAGTATAATCTTAGATGTGGCAAGCGTACAGTGTGATTGACCTTGAATCCCCTGCATTACTACGAGAGCAAGTAGTTGCCAACAGTAATTTTAATTTTACGCTTTGGAAAAATGTTTTTTTCTTTTTATATCTTTTTTAGGGGGTTCGAGCCGACGGAGGGACAGAGCGGGTACGAAGTCCCCCGTCGTCCCCCGGTAGGGCGAGAAACCCCGACTCTATCCATCGTTCTTTTACCCCGTGGGATATTCTTTATTAAAAAAGAAAAAATTCAACATTTGGCACTTTTGCGTGCTCACGTCGGCTACTCGAGCGTTTGCATCGTCTAATAACCCCGTAAGATCTTATAAGTTTTACAGAACTTTAATGTTTTAAATCTTTTCAAAGCATTTTTTTTTTTTTAAATTTCATGGATAAAAAGTTCCTGATTAATCAAAGTTATTTATTTTTCCAGTAGTGTTATTGTTTTTTTAGTTTACATGCATGATGCTTTCGGGAGGCTGACCTATATATATATATATATATATATATATTATATATATATATTATATTATATATATATATATATTATATTATATATAATATATGTGTATTTGTATACGTGGCTTTAAATTTGCCTATATATATATATATATATGATTATATCATTATTATATTATAATTATATATATATATATATATATAATATATATATATATATATATTTATATATATATATATATTATATATATATATATATTAATATATATTATTATATGTTTCTATAAATTTATATATATATATATTATGATATATATATATATATATTTATTATTATATATATATATATAATATAATATATATATACTATATATAGTACTATATATATATATATAGGCAATTTGGTAGAAACTGTACTGTGCCTACCGAGGTACCTATCAATCCAACTACAAGGCTAGGTAGTTTCCATTAACCTCTAAAGTTTACTGATCACAAACTGGTATAAAAATGGGTTAATTTAGGTTAAGTTTTGTTAGGTTAGGTTAGGTTAAATTAGGTACCTCGGTAGTCACAGTAAGTTTCTACAATTTGCCTTATATATATATATATATATATATATATATCTATATATATATATTATATATATATATATATGTATATATATACTATATATATATTATATAATATATATAATATAATATATAATAATTATAATATATATATATATTATATATTATATATACTATATATAATCTGGATCTTGTAGAGTGGAATGCGATCGATATATCTTTATAATTTGTGAAAACAAAATTTCGATAAATGAGGAAATCGCAAAGTATTTATTTCTTTTCTTATTTAAATCTATAGAAATAATAATTTATCGACAAAGAGAAGTATCAATTTTGAAAAAAATTTGCTTAAGCTTCACACCACACAACACACGCACACCACACACATCAGCATGAACATGCACACAGCACATGCACACCACATGAACCGACACACACACACACACACAGACAACCACACACACACACACCACACACACACAACACACACATATATATATATATACTATATATAAAATATATATATATAGTATAATATATATATATAATATATATATATATATTAGATATATATTTATATAATATATATATATATATATATATATATACTATATATTATAATAATTATATTGGTGAAACTAAAGAAGTTACCCGCATAATATCTCGAAAACTAAGATAGTTACAAGAAATGATCAATATAATGGAATCAGCGTATGAAATTTGTATTGAAAATGATTTCAAATTTTATTATTTTTTATTTTTATTTATATCTCCAAAACTACGATAGGTGCACAAGAAAACTAATAACACATTGAATCAGCGTATGAAATATGTATGCAAAAGATTTTTTCTTTTTAACTAAAAGAATACCCCAGGGTAAACCGAGATGCAAAGAGTTGGGGTCTCTCGGCCTTCCTGGGGGACGACGGGTAGGATATTTCCCCCCCCTCGCGGGGATGGTTTCCGGAACCTACCGTCTTTGGTATGTTAGTGGGGTGTCAGACGCGGGGGATTCGTCCGCTGCCTATTCCGCAAACGGGGTCACTGAAACGTCTCCCCCTCTGTCCACCGTTGGCATCGAAGACCCTAAAAAAAAAATTTATAACGCTGATTCTATATGTTTATTAGTTTTTCTTCTACCTATCGTAGTTTTTTAGATGAGAAAAATAAAAAATAAAAATAATTTTTTTTATTTTCCATACAAATTTCATACGCTGTTCATATGTTATTAGTTTTCTTGTACCTATATTAGTTTTCGAGATATCACGCGGTAACTTCTTTGTTTGGATATATTATATATAATATATATATATAATATATATATATATATATAGTATATATATAAGTATATATATTATATTATATATATATTATTTATATTTATTATAATATTATATTATATATATTATATATATATATATATATATATATATTATAATATATTTTATCTTCTAATTTTTGGATTGATTCAAGGTATAATGGATAAAATTGTACCACTCAAGACTTCCAATATTTTTATATGAACTCCAACAATCTTTTACTATTATACTTCCAGGTTTAATTTTATCTTTAATGCAAGCAATACTTTCATCAGCATCGAGAATAGGATTCGTACATACCGAAAAAATAATATTCATAAAAAATAATAATATTTTAATTAAATTAACTAAACTACCTAACCTAAACTAAACTTAACCTAACCTAACTAACCTAACCTAACCTAACCTAAAACTAACCTAACAACCTAAAAATAAAAAAAAAATCTAACATAACCTAACATCAATTAAAGTAAACATTCAAAAATATCCAGACATAAAGGGACTTACTAATTTAATAAGCTAACGTAACCTGTAAAAAAATAATCTAACCTAAGCTAACAAGAAAAAAGTAACTAATATCTCTCTCTCTCTCTCTCTCTCTCATTCTCTAATATATATATATATCTATATATACTATATCATATTAATAGTATATTATATATATATTATAGTAGTAGTACTTTATATATAATATATATATAATATATAATAGTATAATGTTATGTTTAAGACTCCGTCAGTTTTGATTTTTTTTTTTTTTTAACATATTGCTAGTAAATGATACTAACAATGAATTTCAGTGGTGATGGACATGATTTTTTATGAAAATATTTTAAAAAATTATTTAAAATCTTTCGAACTTAATTTAAAAAACTGAAATATAAAAAAAAATTAGGGGGCTCGAGCGACGGGGGACAGAGGGGGGGACGTTTTCCATACAACGTAGGGGAGGGGCGGGGACCCCGCGACACATAATACCAAAGAGCGGGGGTTCGGAGAGCCCTCCGGAGGGGGGGAAAATACGTCCATTATTCGTACCTTCGTTCCCGGAAGGCGAAGACTCGACTCCGCGCATCTTTGCGGTTTACCTTAGGTATTCTTTTAGTTAAAAAAAAAAAAATTTAAATATGACGGAGTCGTAAACGTAACTGTCTATTATTTTTGAATCATGTCGGTACGTTTTTTTAATTTAACTGTTAGGCATGATATACTAGAATTATTAAAAAACAAAAAAAAAAAATCAAAACTGAACGGAGTCGTAAGCTTATCAGGCACATATATCTTCATCAAATATATATATTAATATTATATATATATATATAATTATTTATATATATTATTATTATAATTTATTATATATATAATATATATATATATATATATAGATCTATATATGTATATATATATATATATATAATAATAATATATATATAGTATTAGTATATATATATAAATTATTAATTTCTGAAGCGAAAAAAAGTAAAATTATTAAAGCTTTCGATGCAAAAAAATTAATATAATGTTATTCTAAATTTTATAATGTTATGTCAGGCAAAATGTGTAAATAGGTAGGAAAACCATATATCGTATCAATTCCAAACTTTCACCTAAGACCATATAATATATATATATATTATATTATTATATATATATATAATAATATTAGTATATTATATATATATATATATATATACGTATTGTTATATTATATATATATATATAATTAATATATATATATATATATATATATATATATATTATATATATTATTATAATATTTTATATTAAATATATATATATATATATTATATTATATATCATATTTATATATATATTTATATATATATTATATTTATATATTAATATATATATATATATAGTATATATATATATATTATTAGTGGATGGGACGATGATGAATTTTGACGATGCTATGATCATTATAGTAACTTTGACGATGACGATGACATAACGATGGATTAATTGAAATAGTATATTTAAAAATTTCTTTCTTTCTCTCTCTCTCCTCTCTTCTCTTCTATATTATATATTTATATATATATATATATATATATATATATATATAATATATATATATTTATTATATATAAATATATATATAGATATATTATATATATAATTATTATTATTGTGCGGATAGTGATTTTTCACTATCCGAGGATGCGGATGCGGAATGCGGAAAGTGTTTTTATATCGGGATGCGGATGCGGATAGTAAATCACTATCCGCGATTGCGGATGCGGAATGCGGATATTATTTTTTTTAAAGAGTTTTTAGCCACAGATTTTTCATAATATATATATATATATATATAGTATATATATATTATATTTATATATAATATATATATATATATGTATATATATATTATATATATATATATATTATAGTATTATAAGGGTAAGTGAGATAAGGGGAACTGTAGAATTATAGGGGGAATAAGTTTATTGAGTGTTGTAGGGAAGGTATATGCTGGTAATTTTGGTCGAAAGAGTGCGTGGTGGCTGAAGGACTGATTGGTGAAGAAGGAGGTTGCGTCTAGGAGTGGTAGAGGATGTTGGATCAATCTTTACATTGAAACAATGATTGAGAAATGAGGGAGAAGAAGAATAAATTGTATTTAGTTTTTATGGTTTGCAACAGGCGTATGATAAGAGTTAATAGGGACTCTATGGCAGGTGTTTAGTGATATATGGTGTTGGTGGTCAGCTTCTGAATGGAATTCAAAAGTATGTATGGGGATAGTGAAGCGTGTGTAAGAATAATGGTGTCAATGGTGGATTGGTTTAGGATTACAGCGGAGTAAGGACAGGGTTGTGGTTATTCTCCTTGGTTTATTCAATTTGTTATATGGGGGTTATGAAGAATTCGGGTGGGGAGGCAGGAAATGGTGTTTAGAATGGTGGAGAATGGAGACGAGTGGAGGGTGCCCTACCTATTATATGCGATGATTTGGTTCTGTGCTGGCGAATCTGAGAGAGTTTGAGAGGATTGGTAGAGAGATTTGCAGGGGTGTAAAGGAGGGGCTTGAAAGAAACGTGGATAAGAGTAAGGTTAAGGTTGTGAAGTGAGGACAGTCCTCAGTGTGAGTTATGTTAGATTTGGTGAGCAGTTGGAACAAGTGTCTGAGTTTAAATATTTAGGGTATAAAGTTGTTGGATGAGATGGAAGGGGGGCGGACGTGCAGAGTGTAGTAGGAAGTTGTGAATGGCAGGGGTGGGGCTGGGTGCATTAATGTTGGTGAATGTAAATGGGGACTAAGTCTTGAGTGTGCTAGGGTCTTACAATGAGGGTATGTTTGTTACCTGTGTTATTGTATAGTAAGTGAGACTATGGTCTGGAATAAGAAGTATAGAACTAAAGTTCAATGTGTTTCAGATTGGAACAATCTTAGGGGTGTGCTAGGTGTGAGAAGATTGATAAAATGAGGAATGAAAGTATTAGAGAGTGGTGTGGTGTGAAGAAAGTCGTAATGAGAGAATAAATGAAAGTATGTTGAGATGGTTTGGTCACTTTGGAAAGGATGCATGATAGTCGGTTGGTTAAGCGATGTATAGTGGCGAGTGTGTTGGAAAACGACCGGCTGGGAGACCGAAGAAAAGTGGATTGAGTCAGTAAAAACGAATGTTGAAGGAGAGAAATCTGAGTTTGGGAGAGGCGAGAAGAAAGTGAATAACAGGAGTGAAATGGCGGGGGATTGTGAGGGGTATGGTTGTGCCACCTGGGCAGGGATGAACACTTGACGATATGACATAGTGAGGGTCCATCGCTGTTCCATGAAGCTTTGTAGGGTGGATTTTCTGACTGCGATGAGTTCTCACTAATTAATGGTACTGAGGGGGCGGTAAAGGCTGGGCTTTCTTTTCGACGTGTGTCATGTTCTCCTACTGCTTTTCTTTTCGATGCTGCGTTACGCACCTTACTCCCATTCTTGGAAAATATAAGGAAGATAAAGAGAAAGATATATTATATATATATATATATATAGTATTATATTATATATATATATTATATATAGTAAATATATATATATATATATATATATATATATATATTTATATTATATATATATATTATATATTATATATATATTATACTGTGTCCCAGAGTGGCGGGACGTGACCACTCTTATGCACTCCAACAACTTTTCCCCAGCCTCACCCATTTGGAAAAGGTTTATATACTTAATACTTGAAATAATAATTCTCAATTGTCTTCAAAATCAAAGCTTCTGAGCTTTCAGGGCGAGAGTCTGCTTCTCTTTTCGTCGTAAATGGGATCTGCACCACTGAAAGACGCTCACTACGACACTTGTTTGATGGCAGAAATGCCCCCCCCCCCTTTTTAAAAAAGTATTCTTGGCGAGTTCTGCAAAGATGTGGAACTTTTACAATTATCGCCACCAAACGTGGATCTTTATCGGATTCCAAGCGTTTTCGCTTTAGATATTCTTCGATCAATGATAGAGTGTCTTTTGACTAGAAGCCAAAAGAAAGTTCATGGATTCAGCAAAGGTTTCGCTAGCAGATGGTAATTGTGTGTCTGTTTCTGTGATCTTTTGCTTTTTATTGGCTGGTGATATTTCTGCATTTAGCAGCATTTCATCACATAGGCATCCTAAATTAATTTTAACCCTCTGTGAAACACGTGGTTCAAGAAATTTTGTCTTGTATCTAGGATCCAGAAAAGTTGCTATTGCACATGCGTCATCGTTTTGCAGAGTTTGAAATCTACTATCCATTTCCAGCTTGATTGTTTCCGTCATCTTTGAAAGTCCCTTACTTTTAATAGCATTATTTAGCACAGCTTTCATCGTTGCAACCAGAGGAATCACGTCTGACAAACAAGAATTTTCTGAGCTAATAGTTTTTGTTACCTCTTCAAACGGCTTTAGAATAGTAATACAATTACCTAAGATCGCATTATCATCACCAGTCAGGCCTTTTACCTTTGTGTTGTTTGAAGCATAAAGGCAGACGGCTTCATTTATTTCTCTCATCCTCTCAAGCATGTATAAACTACTATTCCAACGAGTCTGAACATCCTGTATTACAGAAAGTTGGGGAACATTTAGCCTCGACTGTATTTTCTTTAGATCACTTTGAGCTGCAACTGAGTGATTGAAGTGTGCAGCAATTAACCTACACTTGGCTAATAACTCTGATACGCATCTCTGAGAGATGATAGCACTCTTAATTACTAACTGTATCTGATGTGCAAAGCAGTTAACATTTTTCACTTCCACCAAATTAAGAGCTCTTTTTATGTTAGTAGCTGCATCTCTCACTACACAGTGCACTTGATTTAATGAAATGTTCCATTTATTCAGCATTTCCTTAAACACTGTTCCAAGATAATCCCCTGTATGACGTTCTGAAAGAGGTTGTGCACCAAGTACAAAGTGCTGCCTTTGAAAATTGTCGTTAATTGCATGACAAGTGAGTGATAAAAGAGAGACTCCAGAGGTGGTGTCAGACCACTCATCAATGGTAAATGATATTTTACATGTCTCAGCTAGGGAAGATACAATTGATGATATTTTATCTTCTACCGATGAATAGATTTCTTCACAAATCAAGTCTCTGTAAAAGTTTCTTTGTTTTAAAACATACTGTGGCGAAGCTTTTTCCATCAATCTTTGAAAGCCAGTATCCTCTACATGACTAAAGGGCAAATCGTCTAAAACAATCATTTCAGCAATACTATAATCCAGTGACTTTGTTTTTTTTATCAAATTTATCCCACTTTTTTAACTTGTCGAAACTGCTCATGATAGTTTCCTGCCTAGTTTTTTTCTCAACAATTACTACTGAAGATGATGATGCTTCTAGTTGCGGCTCAGTTTGAGGGCACTTAACTTTTTCTCTCTCTTGAGTCTTTTTATAAATTTCTGAGTGTCTATATTGCAAATGGGTGCGCAAGTTACTAGTTCCTCGGCCTCTACGGGAGAGTTTAATCTGACAGATTTTACATTGCGCTTGTTCCTTAGAAACATCCTCGAAAAATTCCCACACTTCACTTTTTTTAGGAGCCATAATGAATTTTATATTTCTATTATTTAAATAACACCACGCTATAAATGAATTTACGTATTTCTTAAAAAAAACTACCGTAATGCAAATGAAGGAATAAATCAAAAAGTGACGAGACGGCCTAGCGATATACATTCACAAGGTGTCCAATTCAACTAATCTGTATTGCGTATTTCGTACTGAATCAAATTTGTCTGACACAATGTTGCCAGATATCGAAATAATTATTAACTTATTATCCGAATATTATCTAAATATTTTTAAAACTTAATTTCATTTATATATTATATATTATATATATTATATATATTATATATATATAATATATATATATATATATATATAATAGTATATATATATATATTATATAATATTTAGTATATATATCTATGTATATATATATATAATATTTATATATATTATATATATATATTATATATATAATGATATATATAATATATATATATATATAATATATATATATATATGTAATTATATAATATATATATATATTA
>JABUQX010070901.1:22500-25000 GCA_015478945.1 Trachelipus rathkii
CGACTATCGACTACTCACACTGGAGGACATGAATGACCCAGATTGCATAAATCTCTGACACCAAATCCTTTTAACCTTGTGGTCAAGAATTCTGATACCATACCAAGCTTTTCAAAGGAGATGTTTACTCTAAGAAAAGATGGATCGTAGTTCAACCGTTGGCAGATGAGTTCTGGTCAAGATAGAGGAAAGATTTTTTACACGCTTTGTAACCAAGTTAGAAATGCACTCACGCCAAGTCACACTTAAAAATAGGTGACATTGTTGTTCTTAAGGAAAGCGAGAGACCAAGGAAAGATTGGAAAGTTGCCGTTGTAGTCAAGGCAAACCCAAACCAAAATGGTCGAGTTCGATGAGTAGAAATACGCTTAGGAGATTCTGGATTGGATAACAAGTGAAAAGAAATAAAAGATCATCAATTTTGAAAAGGCTAATTTATTCAGAAGTCCTTTTAATCCTAGCGGAAGACGGGGAAAACACCCATTGAGAACCTTTTGCCTGTACATATTTATTTTCAAAATCATAGTGATTTTGAAGGAGCCATATAGCGCTACAGTTCGCGAAGAAATATTCTGGCACTTTCGGGTCTTTGTAGATTTCGACTCTTCCCGCACCCCCAACTCGAATTCCACAGTCTGCAATTGAAGGGTTTTAGTTATTGAAAGTAAATTGACGGTGTGGTTCATTTTTTATTTTTTATTTTATATTTTCTTTATTTTTATTTTTGTGTGTGTTGCTTATATAGTATTGCATATAGTAATTACCTTTTTTATTGTTACAGTTACCTATTCTAATCTATATGACTTAGTAAATGTAAATTGGAATGAGCATTTTAAGTTATTACTTAAAACTGTATAACAAATTAAGCGACACTAAGAGCCTATAGTTTAGTCGCAAAACTTTAAATAAAGTATTCCGGGAAATACTTGTCAAAATTAATTATTATTTGCGTAAAAGTATCCTAATCAGAATGCACATTTTAAAATAAATTAGATGACAATTAATACGTTTAAATATTAATTAACAAAAAGTATATAAAAATGATCAATTGAACTAATGTCATGAACAGAGTTAAAGAAAGAAAACGTCAAATAAAGATGGCTAATTTTCTTTTAATTTAACAGTAAACACTTGTTAATATATATATATATATATTTTATATATAATATATATATATATATATATAGATATATAGTATATATATATATATATATATATATAATATATATATATATTATATATTATATATATATATATATTAAGCATAACGAAGAACACTTATACTAAATAAACGTATGTATAAACATATATTTGTGGTCAAAATACATTTCTTTTATTGAAAAGTTTAATTAACAAGAGAAAATAACTGCAGACTTAAAACTGACCATTAAATAAAATATTCTATATATATATAATATATATATATAATAATACTATATATTATATATATATATATATATATAATTATTATTATATAATATATATTATATATAATATTATATATATAATATATATATTATATAAATATATATAATATCTATATATATATATATATATATTATATATATATATATATATATATATATAAAAAGCTACTACCTGTTTTAAGGAGATTCCTTTTTCAAGAAAAAGGTCAAGTACTACGAATCTAAAATATATAATAAGGAAAGATATATTGGATTCAATTACCTGTGACAATAATCGCAGGAGGAATACACAACCATAATTGGAAGCTGAAGGGAAGGAAATAAATCTCCCATGATGCGCCTGAAATCGGTCTTTTGATATAGAATGTCGATCTAATAAATAATATTAATACAAAATTAAAAATAAATCACTGAAACTGAAAACAAACTTCATTCTCGAATTAAAAATAGAAGATATAAAAAAGAACCAGCAACAGAAGAGTTAAAGTAAGGAATAATTGAATCCTGTTAGAAAGCCAATTCAATTAATCTTTTCTGAGTAAAATCTTTTCACAATCACTCCTGGGCAATACTGGATTCAAGGGTGATATAAAAAAAATAATCTACTTTTCTGCTTAAATCTCTTTAAAAAACTATTGAAGTTTAGTGATATAGAAAACTAATTTAGAATCAATAGAAAAGATGATTAAATCACCTGTAATTTAACAAAGGAATAGTGAAATCCACGAGGTCTGCTCTTTGTTTGGCGACCATTATAGGTATAACTCCAACATCATATTCGTTTTTTCCGACCGTTTCTATAATTTTGTTGAAAGATGGAATATCATCAATAGAGTAGCTGGAAATGGATTGTGCAAAAAATAAACCATTAAAATTTCAAAAAGCAACATTTCTGCAAAAGGATAATCAGCCTATCAGTTATAGTGAGATAAATAAATAAATGAGATTCTCAAGCGAGTCCTGCTTTCTTTATTACAAATAGCGTGAAAACTAATTTTAAAGACTATTTATTCCATTTCTAAAGCTAATTAATATAAAGTTAAGAATAATGAATTGACAGCTATAAGCATGAA
>JABUQX010070901.1:30000-50000 GCA_015478945.1 Trachelipus rathkii
CTCTTTCGTTCTAATATATATATATATATATATATATATATTATATATATATAATATATATATATATATATATATATATATATATATATATATATATATATATATATATATATATATATGTATATATATTCTCTTTAATTGAAGGGTCAATAGACATTGGATTCCATTCAAATTTTGCTCACATATAGCTGGTAGTGTCGGATTACGGGCTCCATGTTTTCCCCTGCAATTGGGTGCTGAGTCATTTATCTGGGATATGGCATTAGCTGCGTGAAAAATAAGCTGCCGACATGCTTCAGCAAACGATTCGAAGCTTGAGATAACTCTTGAGGCGGATCACCGTGCTGATCTAGGACCGGTGTTGATGCTGAATCTTGAAATCTTTATACTAACTACAATAGACCGAGTAGGGTATCTTTCCCTAGGTTTACGAACCCATTAAACTTGATTTTAATGGTTTCAACACCCTCAAGGATGTCTAAGGACCCTCATGAGGGGGTTCCGTAGAAAAAAAGAAGAAAGAGAGACACACATGGATTGCGTAAGAGAAGAGAAAGGATGAAGAAAGAATAAGAACAAGGCAGAGCGAGAGAAGACACATAATCCGGTGCACTGCACCGGAATCGTTCCCGGTGTCAGAGTTGAATTCTGGTTACAAACATATAATAGACCAATTTAGATGTCTAACCCTATGTTTACGAAATCCTAGATTCCGATTTTATGCGTGTCTGAGAGACCCTAGGGTGGGGCTCCCAGAAAAAATAAAAAATAAATAAAAGATAGAGTACATAGCAGATGAAGGAGTCGAAGTCCGAGAAGGAATAGGACCGACTCATGAGTGGGGGCAGGATCGATATAGAGAAAGAGGTGAACCAGAGTAATGCGGAGCGTGAATCAAAACTTGCTTCCGACTTGTGTGATGTATGTTATATCAAACCCAATGCAAGGATGACTGTTGAGATCAAATACGTTGATTTTAATCCTTTAACAGTGGTAGCACCGGTAGTAGTCCTATTATGTTTAACGGGTTGCGTGAAGGTTCTTTCCTTTTCGTCCTAGAATTGAGCGTAGTGAGCTTTTGTGTGTTCTCTTTACTTTATCAGAGGCTAAAGAAAAACCTGAGGGACTTCTATCTGGTCTAGGAGACATCGGAATATTATCCAAATCAGCCAATCTTTGTTTAGTCTGTATTAAAGTTCTAGGGAAATTAGTAACCCGAAGATCATGTTTGATACTGGTCCAACCTGTTACAGGGTCCTTTTTCCAATCACGAGAGAGATCTGCTATCAGATCTGCAATATTTAATCCTTTGATTATTTCTCCATCGATAATGATTTGACCTAATTCGTTCCATGATAACTGATCTTTTAAGATATTATAAAAGCCAAACCCGATTTGCGCCGTCTATTTGGTAAGCTTTCTTCCGAGATATTTTTAAAACTTTCCTTTTTCACTTCGTCTTTAAGCTCAGATATTAGATTTGAGCCATCTACGATCGAATTATTTAAGCATGTTGATGCAATTCCTTTGGGTCTATTAATTTTTGTATGGATTCTTGATATAATACAAGTTTTTCATGAATGTTGGTATCAAAGTTTAATATCCATACAATTATTTCTAGTAATTGTCTAACTGTTCAACATTAGAATCATATAAACTCTGAGGTTGACGTTGTTGATATGGCTGATCATCATTCGGAGGTAGAGGAATCTGCTGATGTAATTGATGATGTGAAGATTGTATCTGTTGCTGTGGATGTTGTTGGTGCTGTATCCGATGAGGCTGCAGCTGTTGAGGTAGTTGTAGCTGTTGAAACTGCACCAGATATTGGAGTTGTTGGAGATTTTGTTCGGATGATGTATTATATTTCATTTTCTCATATTCGTTATATGTTAAAACAGCTATCTTCTTCATTATTCGGGTATCCACTTAGTTATCAAAAGAGCAATAACTGAAAAGAGTAAAGGTAGGAAAACACCGCCTCCTTTTTGCAGTAACTTCTTTTTATTTTACAGATTTTTTATGTTACGGGAGAGTTTTTTAATGATGTTTCTATGACGGCGTAGCTCCGCCTTCTGAAGGCTGTTTAAAGGAACAATTTCTTTATAAGATTTATAAGATTTAGACCTATTTCGCATACACATTGGATAAAATTTTCAACTTCACATATTATTTCACGTTTCTCAGCAGTTTTCAGATTTTTAATTGCTTTTTATATATAAGAGGTAAATACTTTACAACTAAAGTACTTATCATTCGGGTATGTATACAGTTTCTATTTCGCTAGGTAAAATATTTGTACGGGGCAGAACTCTGTACGTGTTTTTAGGATGTAGTTCGCACACTAAATAACCGTGTGGCTTAGATGTGACTTCTTTATATATCTATAATTTGAATTGGAAACATCTGAGTAGCTAATACTTTGATTTGACATATCTCCTCTTTGTCTGAACAATAGCCGATTGTGTGTCTAAAGATACTTCTTTCATATACTTATTCTGATGAGAAATATTTTGTGTTATAAAAAATACGGAAATTTTTAAATGATGCGAGTAAATAGTGAACGTTTCAGTTACATCTTCATTCAGTTTATGCATCAAATCATCTAACACAATGATTTTATGTTCCTGAACATTTTCCATCGACTTGACATCATATATTCCTTCATGAAATTGAATTACATCTTTATATTCATTAAACTTTTTTTGGCAGACATTGTAACACCACACTGATTTTTACAGTCTACTGATATATTTGGCAACTTTCGTAGCAAGAAAAAGGATAAAAATTTCCAAGCTTCATCTATCATATCTTAAAATATTGACACACATTAAGGTATTGTTTTGTTTTCAACTTTTAAATGTTTGAAAACTTAATTGAATTGCATGGAAATCACTGTCTGGAAAGTAAATGACGCTATAATAATTTTATGAATTAAAAATTATTAACTATCGTATTTTAAAAGATACAATGCTTGCTAAAAGTCATATTATGAACGTTTCAAGAGTTTACATTGATCTTACTAAAGTATTCAATTACAGAAACTGAAATATCATGGACTTTGCACATCTACCTCTTATCAAATGTTCATTCATCATTCAAATCCCTGGGATGGTGGTAATGTACCTATCAGCTCTTCGTAATGACATCATTCATTATATTATGACGGATAGGGTTCAAAAGAGATCATGTGTAATTTAACCTTTGGTAAGTGAACAGTTATAGAATATAGTGCAAATGTAAAATGTCTCCTTCGAGTTTGTATAATTTACATGTAATGATCACCTTGAATATTCCAATGCTCAATAAACAATGAAGTTATTTGCACAAAATGTGTGTTCAAATATGACTTAAAGCAGTAAAGCAACAGCCCGTGGCCGGATGGGAGGGGGTTTAGTACTGGGATGTTTGCGATACTGCTTTATTAATTTACTGCCTTAGGATTAGTAAAGAACATGCTTTTATTAAAAAAACACATTTTTTTTAGTAAAAACTTAAAATGTTTAAAGTAATTTTTAATAATGAAACAGATTTTCTGTAGATAAATAAAAATGTTATAATTTAAAATAAAATGTTGTACTCAACGTTTAGAAAACGGGTTATATGAAAACAAATTAAAAATATAAATGGAGTAAGAACTTTATAAAAAGTAAGCGTAGAACATAAATACATTGCATAACCTTTTACAATAACGTTACAACTAGAATATTTACGCGCGCACCAATATTGAGCCTGAGGGTGCACGCGTCTGTTTCGCTCAGGATCTTGTCTGCGGGCGCGGGTGCACGCGTGCATGCGTCGGTTTCGCGCTGGGTTGTGCCGAATCTCGCCTGCGGGTGCACACGCACACATTGGATCTTTACACAACCCGTTAAGCAAAATACGACGGATTGTGGTTACTACTACTACTACTACTACTACTACAAAAAGCTACTACCGCTGCTACCACTGTTAGAGGATTAAGAACAACGTAGTCGATCTCAGCAGTTATCCTTGCATAGGGTTTGATATAACATACATCACACTAGTTGAAAGCAAGTTTTGATTCACGCTCTGCACTACTCTGGTTCACCTCCCTCTCCATATCCATTATGCCTCCACTCAGGAGTCGGTCCGATTCCTTCTCGGACTCCGACTCCTTTATGTGCAATGTACTCCATACTTTATTTCTTTTTTCTTCTGGGAGCATCACTCTGGGATCTCTCAGACTCTCAGACTCTCAGACTCTCAGACACCCATGAGGGTTCCGAAACCATTAAAATCGGAATCTAGGGGTTCGTAAACAGGGGGGTAGACGTCTTACTTGGTCTATTATATGTTTGTAATCAAAATTCAACTCTTGCACCGGCAATGATTTCGGTTCAGTGCATCGTATTATGTGTCTTCTCCCGCTCTGCCTTGTTCTTATTCCTTCTTCATCCTTCCTCTGTCTTCTTCGATTACGCAAACAATATGTCTTTCCAATATCTCTTCTTTTCGTACACAACACTCCTAGAGCTCCTTAGACATCCTTGAGGGTATTGAAACCCTTAAAATCAAGTTCTATGGGTTCGTAAACTTAGGGAAGGATACCTTTCTCTGTCTAGCATACGTTTGTATACAGATTTCAAGATTCGTTCCAACACCGATACCGGAGCCGCACCGTGATCCATCTCAAGAGTCATCTCAATCCTTCGCTGAAGCATGTCGGCAGCTTATTTTCCACCTAAGGCCATATCCAAGTTAAAGGGCTTAGCACTCACTTGCAGAGGGCTTAGCGGCATGCAACCTTGGAGCTCGTTATCTGACACTACTAGCTATATGCGAGCCAAGTTTGAATATAATCCGATGTCTCTAGCCCCTTCAATTAGAGAGAGCATATATATATATATATATATAGATATATATATATATATATATATAATATATATAATATATATATATATAATATATAGATATATTCCATAGAGTAGAGATATATATATATATATATATATATATATATTAGAGGTGTAGCCGATATCCGCATTCGCATCCTCATATGCGGATATCCGCATCATTTTTCTCCATCCGCATCCACAATTGCATCCGCATGAATTTTTTGCGGATAGCGGATAGCGGATAGCATTCATTTATGAATTATAAGACTAAATGTTCCTCAAGTTTTTCTAAGGCAAGATGTTCAGACTCGTTGGAATAGTAGTTTGTACATGCTTAAGAGGATGGGAGAAATAAATGAAGCTGTCTTCCTTTACGCTTCGAACAAACACAAAGGTGAAAGCTGACATGTGATAATAATGCAATTTTAAGTAATTGTATTACTCTTCTTAAATCGTTTCAAGAGGTAACTAAGAATTTTGCTAAGAAAATTCTTGTTTGTCAGACGGGATTCCTCTAGTTGCAACGATGAACGTTGTGCTAAATACTGCTATTTTTAAAAGTAAGGGACTTTCAAAGATGACAGAAACACTCATGCTGAAGATAGATAATAGATTTCAAATTCTGCAAAATGATTACGCATGTGCAATAGCAACTTTTCTGGATCCTAGATACAAAACCAAATTTCTTGAACCACGTGTTTCACAGTGGGATAAAATTTATTTAGTATGCCTATGTGATGAAATCCTGCTAAAGGCCGAAATTTCACCAGCCAATAAAAAGTAAAAGAATACAGAAACATACACACAATTACCATCTGTAAGCAAAACCATTGCTGAATCCATGAACATTCTTTTGACTTCTAGCAGCGGTATAGAGTCTTGTTCAGAGGTGTCAAAAGACACTCTATCATTCATCGAAGATTATCAAAAGTGAAAACTCTTGGAATCGGATAAAGATCCATTGTTTTGATGGCGTGAGAATTGTAAAAGTTTTCATCTTGCAGAACTCTCCAGGGAATACTTAGCATGCCCGTCAACATGTGTAGCTGTCAACATGTAGTAGTGAGCGTCTTTCAACGGTGGAGATCTCATTTACGAAGAAAAGAGAAGCAAACTCTCCCTTGAAAGGGCTCACAAGCTTTTGAATCATAAATTGAGAATTATTAATTTTAAGTATTATATATATATATATATATATATATATATATATATATATATATATATATATATATATATATATATATATATATATATATATATATATATATATATTATATACATATTAATATATATATATATATATATAGTATATATAATATATACACACATATATATATTAAGAATTTAGAATTTTATATATATATATTATATATATATATATATATATATATATATAACCTTTTATAAAATAGGTGGAGGCTGGGGAAAGAGATTGGTGGGGTGCAGAAGAGTTGGGTCCACGTCCCGCAATCTGGTAACACAGGTATATACAGTATATATATATATATATATATAATATATATATATAAATATATATATATTATATATAATATATATATCATATATATAATATATATATATATATATATATATATAATGAAATTACTTGTGGCTGAATCTAAAAAACTTGAATTATCCGCTAATACGCATCGCAATCCGCGGACTAGTGATTTTTACTATCCGCATCCGCATCAGCGGATAGTGAAAAATCACCATCCCGCTACACTCTATATATATTATATATATATATATATATATATTATATATATATATATATATATATAATATATATATATATAGTATATATATATATATATATATATATATATATATATATAATATATATATATATATAATATATATATATATATATATATATATATATATATATATAATATATATATTATATATATAATATATATATATATATAATATATATATATATATATATATATATATATATATATATATAATTATCTTCTATATATATACAATATATATAATATATATATTATATATATACACTCTATATATATATATATATATATATATATATATATATATACTAGAACGAAAGAAAAAAAAAGTAATACTTTATATACGTGTTCAAAAAAGGCAAAATATCGAAGAAGGCAAGATAACTAAATTTACCATGCTTCGAATATACTAAGCCACAGTGGGGTGCATTGCGAAATACCAGGAGGTGCGCGACAAGCGTGAACAAAATACTTAAATTTTATTTTTTTAGCACACGTTATCACACACATGAGAAATTTGAGAGAAGAATTTATTAAAAATTTTAATAACCTTCCAAGTTACGATTTTCATTGGATCTTAAATCCATTCATTGAGAATAATAAACTCAAACATCTTCATATTACATTCCAAGAACAGCTGATTAAAATTAAGGAAGATAAAAATTTAAGAAGTACTTTTCATGAAACAGCTTTGACAAATTGGTGGTATGGATTGAAAAATAATGAATAACCAAAATTAGCACAAACCAATTAATTACTTGCATCTATTTAGGTCAACATATTTATGCGAGCAAACGTTTAGTGCTATAGCAGATCTTAAGACAAAAAAGAGAAATAAAATAAACACAAACCAGAGCTAAGAATTGCTGTTTCTAAGGCACTTCGACCAAGAATTTCTAAATTACTGTCAAGTGCATCCTTCTCATTATATTATTTAAAATAAGTATGTTTTATATGTATATTTTATTTATTTATGTATGCATATCCCCATTTTCTGCATGACTGCAAGGTAGTGTTGGTAGGTAATAAGTACTAACAAATATCACCCCCTTTCACGAAAAGAACAAAATGGCAGAAGAGGGTTTTCAGCACCTTGCCACTAGAGGAAGGAAATTCTGAAAATTTTCTTCATATGATCGACCACTTTGAGAAACGCAGCTTTTCACCTCCTAAAATTTAATATCAAAAATTTCTTTTTTATTATTTAATTTTTATTATTAAAAATAAAAATGTATTAAAACCAAACTATACTGAAAAATTAATATATTAAGATATTTAAACATCAACTGCGGTAAATTTATATTATATATATATATATATATATATATATATATATATATAGTGATATATAATATATATATAAATATATATATGATATATATATATATATATATATATATATATATATATATATATATATATATATATATATATATATATATATATATATATATATATATATATATATAGTATGTGTATGCGCGCGGAGCCAAACAACAGCAAGCAACAACAATAACTACTACCCAAAACTAAAATATGAAATCTTTTCGTGGTTCTCATTATATGTGTGCCGCGCTCGTCCAAACAACAACAACAACAAAACAATGACAACAACAACAAAAACAAAAATACGGGCATGTGCAGATGCACATGAACTTATGTACGCACTTACATAACTATAACCACTCATTTACGTAAATAGGTGCATACGTGCAAGTATAAAACGTGTGCATGCTAATCGGAGTCCGGTGTTCCCTACTGCTACCTTACTCTTATCTACATTTACTTTCAAACCTTTCCTTATACACACACTGTGAAACCTCTCTACCAGTCCTCTCAAACTTTTTTCAGATTCACCGTACGAAATCAAATCATCTGCGTACAGTAATTAGTGCACCTTCCACTCTCTTTCATTCCCCATCCGTCTAATCTCCTCCCTTGCTACCCCTACCTTAAAATCTTTCATCACCCCATCCACACACAAATTGAATAGGCAAGGAGACATAACACGTCCCTGCCTTACTTCACTATTAATATTACTCTACTCCATTTATTTTAGCACACGCTTCACTACCACCAACACCATATATAATTAGCACCTGCTACAAAGCTTCCGTATTAATCCTGTCATGCGCCTGCTTCAAATATATATATATATATATATATATATATATATATATAATATATAGAGATATATAGATAATTATATATATTTATGTATATTTATATATATAAAAAAAAGAATTTTATATATATATATATAAATATATTTATATATAAAAACGTGTATTATATATATATATATATATATATATATATATATATATATATATATATATATATATATATATATATATATATATATATATATATATATATTAATATATTATACATAAGATATATAATATATATATATATTATATATATAATATATATATATATATATATATATATATATACATATATATATATATTATATATATATATATATATATATATATATATATGATATATGATATATATATATATATATATATATATTATATATATAATATTATATTCGTATAAAGGGGAGTGACGTGCGTCCGAAGCAATGAAATTACTCCCATTGGGCATATATATATATATATATATATATATATATATATATAATATATATATATATATATATATATATATATATATATATTATATATATATAATATATATATATATATATATATATATATATACTTCAGTAAGCTATCCTACTGACATACCGTAAGCGCACTATTACAGATAACACTTTCCTTTTATAAAATATAAAAAATGGCATCAATACATATAACCTCGGTAAACTAAGATGAGCTGCTTCCAAAAATTGGCCCTCATCTGTCCCTCCGCCCATCACCACCTGGGAGCTTACGGTCTTCGATGGTGTTTTCACGGATTTGCTGACCTGTTCTGATCCACAGTCTTATTTCTTAATTAATTACTACAACCTTCTCGGTTTTGTCTCTAATTTCCACTTTATTGAGCATCACCTCACCTTCTATAACATCTTCTCTTCTTCTTCTTAACCGAAACTCAGGTGTTTGAGCTTTCTAATAGCAAAGCCTACTTTGATCCTTTTTACTGTCTTTCGACGCTCAATTTTCTTCCAAATCTCTGATTTGGAGTATTTCAAATTTTTTATCTTATGTCTAAAGCTATCCTGTCAACCTACTACTAAATTCATGTGTTCTGTATATCTGTCTCCTAACTCAACTGACTATCCTAAAATCTTCAACTGTTTAAAATCCAAAATTAAACACATTCTCTCTTCTTTATTTTTTTTTCTGAAATCATCATTCATGGTGATTTCAACGTTCATCACAGACAATGGCTTTCCTCAAATTCTCAAGATACAGCTGGTGAACTTTAACACCATTTCTCTATCCAGAATGATCTCGAACAGTTGATGCACTTCTCTATCCGCATCCCTGAACTTCTTGGAGATGAACCCAACATCCCATAAATTTTCATAACTTCCAGTCAGTCATTCTCCTTATTCTGTTTCTCTAATCACCACCTTCTAATCTCTTCATTTTTTCTATCTATTCAAATATTTCGTAGGAAAGACCCTCACATACGGCTAAGAAATATTTTTGTCACTTCAGTGCTGCAAATTTTTTGAACTTGCAGTCGTACGTCTTGGATTTCCCATGGAATAACTGCTGCTTCGGTCCCTCGGAATGTACAGACTGCATTACCGATGTGATTCTTTCTCTGACATAGAGCCGTTCATTAAGTATTCTTTCACTTCATCTCAAACTAACAAATCTTGGTTTAACTCTTCTTGTTCTCTTGCTATTCGCAACAGGAACGTTGCCTTTAAGAATTACCGAATCTTCAAACTCCAGAAACTGATGCAGCCTATATTTCATCTCGGAATTGTGTGAAATCTTTTCTCCGTGACACTAAAAATTCTTTCTTACACTTCCTCTCGTCTTTTCTGCATTTTGAAAAAATTGTGAACTCAAACTTTGCTTCTTTCTCTTTCCTTCCTCTATTTCTTCTGACGGTACAGCTGCCGTTTTACCATATTCTAAAGGTGAGCTCTTGGCTCATATTTTTGCCTCTAATTCAGCCTTCGACGATTCTGGTGTTATTCGTTCTTCTCCAGCTGCCTCCAATTCTATTTTTTTTTTTTTTTTTTTTTACACTTGACTTGGGCCTAACATTATAATTTCTTCTAATAACCTTATTTCCGCTCTCTCTCTCTCTCTCTCTCTCTCTCTCTCTCTCTCTCTCCCTCTCTCTCCTCTCTCTTCTCTTCTGCTCTCCTCTTGTCATCTTCTCTCTGCTCTCTCTCTCTCATCTCTCTCTCTCGTCTCTCTCTCTCTCTCTCTTCTCTCTCTCTCTCTCCTCTCTTCTCTCTCTCTCTCTCTCTCTCTCTCTCTCTCTCTCTCTCTCTCAGCTTAATACTAAGGAGTAGTACAATCCTGACTGTATTACCCTTGTGGTTCCCAAACTTGTGCTTCCGGACATGTATCCTTTTTTGGTAAACTATTTCGTTTCGTCACTGTCTATCCACTTCGACCTCCCCTTCCTGCTGTAAGTGTGAGCTCATTCAACCTATGCCGAAAAATGGAAACTCTCTTCAACTCTCAAACTATCATCCTATCACTTTAACCTTCGTTCTTCCTACAGTTTATGAATCTATGCTTAACAGTAAGATTTGAAACATCTCAATTCTTCTAACCTTATCTCTGATCATCAGCAAGGCTTTCAAACGCTCTACAGGTGATATTGTTTCCTTGATTCTTGGTCCTCAGACCCTCGACATTTCGGTGGATCTTTTGTTGTGGCTCTAGTCATACTGAAAGCCTTCGATAGAGCATGGTACAAACCTTTGACCTTCGGTATCTATCCTTCTCTCTGATTTCCTTTCCTGTCGTAGCTTAGCATCTTTTGTAGACGGCCACCGTTCATCCTTCAAATCTATAAATAGTTCCTCAGGTTTCTGTTCTATCCTCAACGCTCTACTTTTCATTAATAACCTTTTCTCTATTACTTCGTTGCCTATCCATTCTATGCCGACGACTCCAACCTTCACTACTCCCTTCATTTTGATAGACGTCTCTCCCAACAACAATTATTAGCTCACTATATGAGGACTGCATTAGAGCAACTATCATATTTTTTTTCGAATTTCTAATTGATGCATTGAGAACCTGGTTGTTTTCAATGCCTCAAAAACTCGGTTTCTTCATCTCATTACTCAACATAATCTTCCACACAACTGTAACATCTTCGAAAAACACACAACTTAAACCTTTGTCTGTCCCTAATATTCCTGATTTTCATTTCATCGTGATCTTACTTGGGGAGATCACATTTTTTCTTTGTTAAAAACAATTTTCTAAGAGGTTGGGTTTTCTGGTTCACCTTCAGAATTTCTTCACCCCATTTCAGTTGCTTTTTCTTTATAGGAGTGTCCTTTAACCCTTATGGAGTATGTCTAACACATCTGAAGTGCTTTCACTAACACAGCTCTTCCTTGAAAAGATGGAGTCTAAGGTTTTCGTCTTATCAACTCCCAAGGTCTCACTAATACTCTCTTTATGAACGTCGTATTATTGCGTCACTTTCTTTATCCTATTGCTATTAAACGAACACCGATCTTCTGAACCATCTCTGGTCGCATACTCCTTCCATTGTCCATTGAGAAGGGCTTCTGGTAAAGTTTGGAACATATTCCCTTTATCTATTTTCCAAATTACCAGTCACTTGTACACTTTCAAATGCCGTGTTTCAGGGCATATTGGCCTTTAAATTGGGTTTGACTTGGAAATTTCCCCTAACTCTGGTGGAGTTTGGTAGGTCTCCTGCATTTGCCCACCAGAGGAGACAAAATATATATATATATATATATATATATATATATATTATATATATATATATATATATATATATTATATATATATATATATATAATTAATCATATATATATATATATATATATATATATATATATATACTATATATATATATATATAATATATATAAAATATATATATATATATATATATATATATATATATATATATATATATATATATATATATATATATATATATATATATATATATATATATATATATATATACCAACCTTATCTGTCTGTGGTCGAGGAAGGATTACACACACTTTATTGTTTGTTTTAGTTTAAAAGTAACTGTACACTTAATTAAAGTTAATTAATAACTGAACCTTTTAGTGCTTTGCTTGAAAATTAATTTTTAAATGTGATGACTTTTTACTGTATTTTCCGTTCTACTTGAACCTTCATTGTCCTTTGAGCTACAGGTAGCTTCTCCTTTCTTTACAGGCAGATCCGAATCTTTATAAGCAGAATAGTGATTATGGTGATTTTGTTCACTATAGGATATTTTACTTCTTTTTATTTATATTTTCTTTTGATGGTGTTAGTTCTCTGATTTGAGGGTGTTTGCTTGGGCTGCTACGCATCTTTCCAATGACTTTAGCTTATTTACATATATTTAAACTGCTGAATACTACCACTTTAGCTTTCAACCTAACCATTTGCTTCTTTCTTAGACCTAGAAATTTAAAGTCTCGTTACGTTATCAAACAATCTTAACATATTCAATGATAGATAATCTTAATCATAATTTCTGTTTGAAGAATGAAGTACGTGCCTAAAAAATCACGTTGCCCGTTTCCGTTAATTAGTCAATTAACGAGAATGTCACAACAATATAAATCTCTCCTTCTCTGTTCTTGCAAACTTTTCGAATTACTACGAATTAATTTTCATGAGTGATATGGCTTGCACTAATTGGTGTAGCTTTTAGCCAATCATAACGCATTTCAATAAACAGTTCCCAAAGAATTTTTATGAGAAAAAAAATTCAAAATTTTTTTTTTGTGCAACAAAAAAGCATTCCCGAAGTTAACGTTGTTGTTTGTAAACAGTGGGTACGGTACACTGGGGAATGATAGAGAGTTATAGAATTGTTTTAAATTATTTTGAAATTAAAATATATATTATAGAATTATTTCAAATTATCGACAATCTGATATCTTAAATTTTGACAGTTTAGAACCGGGTGCGGTAGTAAGAGGAGGGTCAGGGAATCAGGGGGAGATCAGGGATCAGGGTAGAACAAAGTTTAACCGTGTGTATTGTAATACTATTTTGGGGTAAATGTTCAAGGGCTCCCTGAAACACGTAATATTCATGGGGTTTTCAAGCTCTTTAGAAGTTCCTGGGATGTTGCATCGAATTGTGTGCAATTACATGTAATTATTAATCAACCTTGGTTTTCCCTTATAGCATATACTAATTAGTGCAGGCAGCAAAAGTATTCAAGAATGAAATTGACGTTTGAAATGAAACTAATTGCTTTAGTAACATGAAAAAAAACTAATACTCTAACTGAAAGCATTATCATATCTTTTTCTGAAAATTGTGTAGAAAAGATTGGAACATATGGGAAACATTATAAAATGAAATTTAATATGTCTTGGAAATATACGAAAAAATGTTTAGTAAAATGTTTGCATTTAATACCGAAGAAGTGACTCCTCTAAAATGATATCCCAAGAGATCTCTTCTTCTCAGATATTTATGAGATAATTTCTTAAGATACAGTCCTTGTTTTGGTTCCCATTCTCCAAACACATTGAATTGAACTGGGGTCACTCTTCGCTTGAGGTTCCTGGGCCAACTCTCCACATTTCAAATATCTTCCACTTTGAATCGGTTTCGTCATATTTTACCAAGAACATCTGTAAAATAAAATTTAAAAGCTTAAAATTAATAGCCTTAAATGCTTTATCCTATTATAAGAATTATTTGAAATATTATAAACAAAATGCCTCCGAAATAGTTACGTCTGACTCCGTGAAAAATGGAACCCTCTCAAGATCCTTCCTTAGCTCCTCGATACTGTCATTCAAATTGAGAAACAGTAACCATTCCTGGTGTTCTGAGAAGAGTCTATAATTTCCAGCCTTCAATATATATATATTATATATATATATATATATATATATATATATATATATATAATATTTATATATATATATAGTATAATATATATAGTTATAGTATATATATTATATATATATATATATATATATATATATATATATATATACTACGGGAAATATGGAAGGCAAGATGCTAGTGTGATTGTCACCTTAGGGAAACTAAAGTTAATGGCAATCCTCGAGCCTTCTTGAACCGTTTTTTTTTCTCCTTAATCCGAATAATTCACTTATTAATCCTTTATTCCCTCACACCTACTCTATTTTCTCACACCTACTCTAACTTATTAACCCAATTTGACTATTTTCCCACACCCCTCCCTCTTCTTCACCTTGGCACTGCACAACACTCCTTCCCCCTCACTTTGGCACCGGCACCATGATCTTTTAGCTACTATTTAGTGACTCTTGGCACCTTTTGCCAACTTTGAAGGGGTGTCAGGGCCTTTCCCCGGGCACCATGTCCCTATTGTATAACGAGGCCCCACAATGACCCTAAAATCGAGCGGAGCCCCCATTTTAACCCCAACAGCGTTCTTTCTCGCAGGGCGAGATAAGGATGGGGAGGGGCTGAGAGCGCTATCCCTACATGAGCTCATCGCACAGATTCTCGAATTTGCGATAGCGTGAGCTTTGAACCTTAAATCCCCAAAGAGAACCTTCAGCTGTCTGGTAGTTGCTGTCTTCGAATAATGGTCTATGCACTGCTTCTCTTTATGAGAGATCTGAAACTTCTGCTTGTCTTACAATCATAGCTTTCAGGATCGTTCTTGAGTTTCCTGCACGGGGTCGATAGATATTGATATTCAATACATTAATATTCAATTCGTAGACTTTTTTAGTTATGATGTAATGCAATGTTGGAATGATGTAATAATGATGCACCTTTATGTATTGAACAAACTTGATGTTGCCTAGTGTTATTGATGATGTAATATCAGGTGTAAACTATTTTTTAAAAATACAAATTTCACTTAGTGAATTTATTTCCTTAGACCGGATTCTCTGATGACGTAGTGCTGAAGGGGTAAGGTCGTACCGAACATCGGATTCAATAGTCCGTGGTAAAGGGCAAAGACTTAAGTTATTTGAGTCTTTAAAATTTATACAGTGAATAAAGTTGCGAATAGCTGAAACACTTGTTTATAATGCCATACAAAGGAATACATTTAATGCAAAATATATCATATGAAAGGTTTATGACGTCATCTTGTGATGTTCAAAAGCTGAAAATTAAATCTCGAATGATGTGAACACGTGTTTATTAATCAGTATGAAGGTATAATTTTATGTAAAACACTTGAATATAATAGAATCAAGTATTATAAACACATTTTTATCTTGTAATAATAAAATGTATATGATGCGAAAATGAAAAATATACTTATGAAGTTTACGAAGTCACAGTCATGAAAAATCAGATTCATGTACAGCAAACATGTAATAAAAAAAGAATCATGTAATAAAAAAAGAATATGTTGTGCATTCCATTAAATAAAAGGTATACTTATAAGCACGTAAATTCAAGTTCATGTTCTGTTAATATAAGTTTATTACGTAATATGTAACATAAATTTTAATGTAATACAGTTTATGAGAACATATTGCGACGCTATGTATTTGAGAAATCAGATTACGGCACGTAAACAAATGTTTCTTATGCTAATTCAAGGAATAAATTTAATGTAATACATTAAATGAAATGTTTATGACGTTATCTTTTAACCTCAAAAACATAAAATTCAATCTCGAATGCTATGAATACGTGTTTATTATACAGTATGAGAATATAGTTTTATGTAATACAGATTATGGCATCATTCTGTGACGTCATAACCATGAAAAAATCAGATTAAAGTACCTTGAATATGTAATATTAAGGAATAAACTATATGTAATGCAATGAATGAAATGAATATGGCGACATACTATGACATCATGTATATGAAAAATCGCGCTCAAGTACTGTATACACATGTTTACTTTGTAATGTGAAGGAATAACGCAATACAATGCTGATTATGACGTCATCTCATAACGTCATGTATATGAAAATACAATTTACTATGAAATATAAAAGAAATAATTTAGTGTAATATTCCTTTTAGGTGTCAACAATAAATAAATAAAAAAAAATTTAATAACAGTAGAAAATAAAATTTTGGTAAGATAAATCTTCTCAAGTTTATCATGAAATTAAAAAATTTGAGTCAATCCAAGAAAATGAAAAAGAAATTTTTGAAAATGAAGTTAGCAAATTTTGAAAGTGAAGTGAAATTTTTAAAGAGTAGAAGTAGGGAAGATTTTAGATAAGAAAGAGGATTGTGGGATGAAAATGGATACATCACCATATTGATGATGTATTTTATCTGAAAACAATGATGCAATTGTTACGCAAACTCTCTTATATCATAATAATGAAATGATAGCACAGATGTTGTGTGATTTATCTACCATGGTGCTCTAAAGATTGTGTGATAATACTGATAAAGTGTTATTTGTACTCGCACTCTCATCCAAAGGATATTCGTTCATATCTTGGTTTGTTGTGATGAAGCTTAAACATTTACTTATGTGATGGAGTTGATGACGACGTTATGACATGGTATCGCAACTCATCTTGTCGGCGATGTCGAAATGCTGGAGAGAAATATTTTAAAAAATGCCTGAATGGATGAAGTCATTGACTTATTTGCAGGTTGAGGTATTTTATATATATATATATTATATATAATATATATATAGGTACATAATTATAGATTGAGTATATAATAAGTTAAATACGTAATATATATAATATATATATATATAATATATATTGATTATAATAGTATGTATATATATATATATATATAATATATAAATCAATTTTTTATTTATTTTTTATGATTTTCTTGATTTTTTTATTTTTTTTTTACGCACAAATTGCTTTTTTTAATTAATTTTTTAAAAATTAGTCAAATTAATTTCTAATTATTACCTAATTCATAATAAGTTTAGTAAATATAATTACTATTTAGTTTAATTAAGTTGTTTAAATTATGATATATATATATATATATATAATATATATTTATATATATATATATATATCTTATATATATTATATATATATAATATATATATATATATATATATATATAAATATAGTAATAATGCTCTTTAAATCTCTAATATATATATAATATAATATATATATATATATATATATATATATATATATATATATATATTATATATATATTATATAATATTATAATATAATATATATATAATATATATACTATATATATATATAATATATTATATATATATATATTATATATATATAGTAGTATAATATATATATATATATATATTATATAATATACTATAATATATATATATATATATATATATATTATATAATATATATATATATATTTGACTGGAATGACTTACTAATCACTTTTTAATATTACAACAATACATAATCAATGTTTCACAAAACATTTTTTGTATTTCAGATTTTAATATTGAAAAGTGATTAAGTAAGTGTGTATTTACAAAGGCATCTTCAAGTCAAATAAATATTAGAAAAAAATAGAGTCTGAATTCTACAATTCTGTCAATATATATATATATATATATATATAATTAATATATATATATATATATATATGATATATAATATATATAGAAAAATAGAGGTGTAATATATATATATATATATATATATATATATATTATATACTGTATAATTTCTGAGCTCTCTAATTTTATTTATTTCTTTATTAAAAGTGATGTGAAACTATATTGATGAATTTACTTATTATATAGGTGAAATATACTTATCATTAATTAGGTGATAATTAGGATTAATTAGAAATTTAGAAGAAAAAAAAGAATTTGCCAAAAAAAAAAATAATTTTTTTTTATATAAAAAAATTAGGTAAAAAAAATCAGTTGATTTAAATAATTTGATTTTTTTCGTGTCAACCCTGCTTATTTGTTCAAGCTTAGAAACTGATGCTGACGTCATTCTGTGAAATCGTGTTAACTTAAAAAATCAATCTAAAATACTGCGAAAACTTGATTATCTTGTTATATGAAAGAAATAATTTGGATGTAATACAGTAAATAAAAGGTGTGATTACGAGGATTGTAACGTTACACACATTAAAGTCAGCTTCAGGCACCATAAAAAAAAGTGTTTCTTATATAATACATAAAATTAATTTATAAAATTTAAAAAATGAAAGGTTTATGGAGTCATATGCATGAAAATGCAAGTGATATTGTAAACACGTGTTTTTCTTGTGATACATACAGATATTTTAATGTAGTGCGAAATGGAAAGGGAATATTTATGAGGTTTATGACTTCACCTACATGAAAATACATAAAAATTCAATCTCAAGTACAGTGAGCACGTGTTTATCACGTAGTACAGAAGAATATTTTAACGTAATACGATCAAAGAAAAGTTTACTTGTGAGGTTTATAACTCCATGCCAATGAAAATTCAGAATAAAGTGCCGTGATCACATGTTTTTTTATAATATAAAAGGATAATATTAGTGTTATGTGGCAAATGAATGGATACTAATATTATGAAATTTATGACCTCGCATACATGAAAATTCATGTATAAGGACTGTGAGCACATGTTTATTATGAAATTTAAAAGGATAATTTTAAGTAATACAGAAAAATGAAATGAGTCATATCATGTACATGAAAATTCATTCACTGTAAACTGTAAACACTGTAAAGTGTAAACACATGATAATTATGAGATAAAAAAGAATAATTTATTGCAATACAGTAGTCGTATGAGGATTATGATATCATGTACGTTAAAAATCATACACAAATACTCTTAACAGATATTTTTCTTGCAATATCAAAGAATAAAGTTTAGTGTAAACTGTAAATGAAAGGTGAACAAACTTATGAGGTTTATGACATCAATCATGTAGATGAAAAAATTGTGAAATATTTTTAGGATGATAAAAATTAAGTCGTTCAATAATAATAAAATGAAGAAATAAATATTTAAAAACTCATGACACAGGTATTAGATCAGTAATATTGAATGTTTTGTTTGTGAGAAATGCAATGGATCCATTGTTCAATGTGTATTCTCTGTTCTTGTGAATTTTAAGGTAAGATGATGTTATAGATAAGATACTCTTGATGAAACTGATTGAAGAATTATGGTAAAAACAGGGTGTTTATACAAATAAGGGTACGGAAATAGGGTTTGGTGACGCCATGGAACCACATGATAAGAAAATACAAGTTCTATGAGAGATAATAATAAAATTTAATGTTGATAAAGGGTTACTATGGCAACGCTTTCCTT
>JABUQX010070901.1:52500-55000 GCA_015478945.1 Trachelipus rathkii
CCCTGAACTATTTTCTGAACCCCGTTCAGTTACCAGCTTCAACAATTTCCCGAAGTTAATAGTATCTTTAGTGTCTTTACTGATTGTAAGGCCTTTGACTTTTACAATATATTTTATACCACCTTCCTTAGTTCTTATTCTGACAGCATAAGATTTAGGCCCTGTGCATACAAAGGAATCACCATATGCACCTTGACCGTATTCAGCTATTTCATCTGTTAATTCACCTAAAAAGTTACCTGTATCGGGAACTTCATCGTTTTCACCAGTTACAAAAATGCAAGAATCTGTATCACAATATAATGCTCTTTCTTTGACTTTATTAAGTAACTCGTATAATTTTATACGGGCATATGCAGTCGTAAACGCTGCAATGGGGATGTTTGTAGTTGTTGACGTTCGCTCAGCTAATTCATTTTTTACAATTGTAACAACATATTTATTACCTATTGGCACAACGGATGAGACTTCAACATCACTTTGATTGATCAATTCCCATACTTCTTTGTCACTAACACATACTCTATCTTCACGTGATGGTGTATTTTGAGCAAATTTTCCCCAAAGAGAATTAAGACACAGTTTAGCAATGAATCGCATACCAGGGTTCTTCTTGATGTTGTTTATATCGAGCTCTACACCTTCTCTTTCTTTGAATAAGCGGACGAATTCTTTAAGTTTTTCTTCAAAGTCAGGATCGTCTTCATGAATATTATTGGGAAGCCCTGAAGCCTCTGTCTTTATTTTTACGAAATGGTTGACATACCCTTCAAACAAGAACTCTTGTTCTTTAAAAACCCATACTTCAAATATCTTAAGTATTTTATATCCCATATCCAATGCCAGCTTAATTTCAGGAGTTGTGTATACACCATCTATTGCACGTTCATTCTCATTGTGAATGCATTTCTCACAACCTTTCTCTACACATTTCACGCATAATGGAAACATTAGTTTCTTTTTAGTCCGTTCAGGAAGGACAGGAATGTATAGTTCTTGAGGTGGAAGGATCTTGATATACGCAACACCAAAATATTTGTCATCGATTCCATTCTTAAAAGACTCAATATCTGGTACTTTGTCACCTATTAGTTTTTCAGGTGGACCACAGGGATACTTCATTCGTTTCTGTACATATGGATAGAGAGAAGTGTAATCCAAATACATTATCTTTTTACCCTCTGTTGGAGGGTAATAATGCACAAAAGGTTCGGTACGACCTCCGAACAATGATTTGTCTATTACAAGTCTATTGTTAACAGCGTCGTTACTTATACGCTGTACATATTCTTTAACAGTTGTGTCTTTATCGATATGATCAGGATCTTGGATTGTTTCTTCTTTCTGCGACATCCACTCACATTCCCATACTCTAATCACATTAAAACCATTTTCTCTGTAAACATTTTCTTGATTCATAGTGAGTGTGTATCGGTCTAAAGCTGAATTACCATGAAGTGTTCCTTTACCCATATTACAGTCTTTATGTCCATGCCATGCACATCCATGATACAAAAATGCTGTTTTTATTCCATTTACATATCCGAAACCATCAGGATAGAGCCATTTATTTTTTATTTTAAACGATTTCTCACCTCCATTACGCGCATGTCTTATACTGATATTATTTAATTTCTCTTGATACATTATCCAACGAATAGCTTCATATGTGAAAGGTTTTGGATTTTCTCTACCTAGAATAGTAATTTTCCCTTCAGGCATGAACACATTTTTATAGATCGTGTAGCATAAAGATGCAATCGTTGTACATTCAACAAGACAGTCAATATTAAAATCTTTTATAAAACTAGAACGGAACTTTTCAAAACATTTTCTAAGCACGTTAACATCCTGGATGCAGTACTTTCTGCATTCTTCAAAAATACTGTATTCTTTATTCTCAAAGCTATTATAATACTCCTGAAAATCTTGTTTTTCTATAACTGACATTTTTACCAGCTCAAAAAGTTCCTTGTCGGGTATAAGTCCTTTATAATGTAGAGTTTCTTCATTTAAAAATGTATAGGGGAAGAATCCTTTGGTTAGGTTTTTATCATCAATGCCCATGCATTTAGGCATACTTTTCAGCGCACATGGTGTGAAAAGCAAAGTATCTCTAAATACTATATTACAATTGGAACCCATTGATATTATTTTATTACCTCTTTTTATAGGACTACTGCTTATAGCTTTCGAACTTGGATGAGTCAGTAATGATGCATATATGAATTGATGATCAAACTTGCCGCCGTTATGTGCGGCTACAACTACTTTTGACTTTTTCTTCTTCTCTGAAAAGTCCATTATGAAATCAATGAATTGTTTTACAGGTGATTTTTCATCTTCTATTTTAAACGTTCTTGTACGAGGACCGCAATGTTTACATACATTCTCACCTTCCTTATCTGTGCATTCTTCGCATATCATCTGACATACTAATAAATAAGGTTGTAACTTTATTTTTCTTCGCCCTTTTGCATTAGTGCCTTTATCCTGCTGA
>JABUQX010070901.1:72500-74596 GCA_015478945.1 Trachelipus rathkii
TATTATAATATTAATAATAATAATACACACACAATAATAATACATACATACATACATACATACATACATAATAATAATAATATAATAATAATAATAATAATAATAATTGGAAATAGTAAAATATTTAAATCCAACTGAATATTTATTGTAAATTATATTTACGCCAAATAAATATCTGTTGCACGCTTTTATGCACTCAAGCAAGAATTTAGATTCTTCTTATTAATGATATAAACTTAAGTAAATAAGAATAAAGAATAAGAAACAGAAACGAATTACTAACAATTTTAAAAGAAAATAGTTTATCAAGAGTAGAAACTAGCTGAAGCTGCAGTTACTGAAACTATATTGCAAACCTATTTCTTTTCTACACTGTAAATCTGAAAGAACCAAATTTAACTCCTCTCTTTTATATAAATCTTTCTTATATATGAAACCTTTTTTTAAGAGTTTATTATTATACTGGTCAGGAGTTAAATAATGTTTTTTTTTGTTGTTTTTTTTTTTAGTAAAGTTAACTCTTTTCATGACTTAAACAAACTTTTTTGGGATATCATTTGACTCTTGAATAAAGTGTTAGCTTCCATCTTTAAAAGACGATTTTTAACTCTTATATCATAATTTCAGGAAACTCCATTTGTGGTATCATTTCACTCTTAAACAAATGTTAACTAGCGTCTTTAAAAGAGTGTTTCGAACTCTCGAAACGGAGAATAAATCTTTATTTATACTCTTTACTAGGAGTTAAATTATATTATAATATGACGAACCTCACACAGAGGTTATTATATATATATATATATATAAATATATATATATATATAAGATATATATATATATATATATATATATATATATATATATATATATATATATATATATATATATTTATATAATTATAAAGAAATATATATATATATATATATATATATATATTATTAGTATTTATATATATAAAGTTATTTATAAGTGGTTGACTCCAGGAGTGAAAATCAATAATTAATGTATCGTTATTTTAATAATTTTAGTAAATTCATTAATTTTGGTAACCTAACCTAACCTAACCTGAAATAACCTAACCTAACTTAACCTAACCAAATTTAACCTAAATTAACCTAACCTAATATTGAAGGAGTCAACAATTTATATATATATATATATGGTTAGTGTAGATATATAGTATTTTGTTAGATATATATATATATATATATTCTATATATATATATATATATATATATATATATATATAGTATATATATATATACATAAAGAGTATATATATTATAGGCTTTTAATAAGATGTTGACTCCAGGAACGAAAATCAATAAAAAATGTAACGTAATTTCAATGATTTGAGGTTAAATACATTAGTAAATACTGGATTTTCAAATGTAATTTAATTATTATTAACAAAAATTAAAAAGAAATTGACATATATTTTTTTGTGCTTCACACCTATAGTCTTATAAAAATGAGTAGCTTAGGCTATTTATTTCAGTTTAAATTTGATGAATGTATACGTAAAGTTTGTAGAAACACCTTGACAATAATAAATTGATATTTGATATTTTTATATATTTTATGTTTTGATCCGGGGTGGGGCCTTCGGCCCCCCGTCCCCCGCAGAGCGGGGTGCCCCGCTCGCAAGCTCGCGGGTCCGGGGGGGAGTTTTTTTTAAATAAAAATACCCATAAATTATAATAATAATCGAAAATCAAATAATAAAAATATAAAAGAACTTAGAAAAAAATTAAATTCCTAAAATAATAATAATATAATAATAATAATAATAATAATAATAATAATAATAATAATAATAATAATAATAATAATAATAAAAATCTTTGTTAATTTCTTAAAAATTAAAAATGCAAATAACGCTAATAAATAATAGAAATTGCAGCAATAAAGAAAAGGCCCGAAATTCGTTGTTTTTCTTATCGAAAATTTCCCCCGTATAAACGGAGTCAACATCTTATAAATGTCCATATATATATATATATATATATAACTCACCAAAATTCAGGTGTAAGCTTTTCAAGAAACATGCGAAAACGGTTAAACACCCAAAAAATTGGTCAGAACGAAGTACGTTA
>JABUQX010070902.1:2500-39905 GCA_015478945.1 Trachelipus rathkii
TATATGTATATAATAAAATATATATATATATCAGTATGATAATAGTAATAAATATATATATAGATATATTAATATATATATATATATATACTATAAATATATAATATATATAAAAAATATATAGCGGTTTTTCATCTATAAAACAACAAAGCGTACATAGGGTGACAGTAAAACAAGTTTTTAAGTGTATAACATATAATTTTCCATTAAAAAAGAACATTAAAAAATAAAATACCATTTAAATATAATGTTTATTTTAAATATATTAATCCATCTAATCAGCGGGGCCATAGGATATCTGTATAACATTGAGCAAGGTCATATGTTCTCAAGCGAGATTCGAAACCATCCGATGAGAAGGAGATTCGGCTCAAGAGGATAAATTTAGCAAGCGACTTATCATCAATGTAAGCAAAGCCTGCATGCTTAAAAACAACGGAAAGTTCTTGCTCCGCCCAAAATAACTCTATATATTCTTATTACTAAGTGACGCTATATAAAATCGTTAATTGTAGTTAATTTACATTCTAATTCCAAACCGATCAACATCTGCGCTTCTACGCCAAATTGCCAAGTAGGCGAGAGAATGGATTAAACGTATCTCTGTGAGCTAGATCCTCAAGAGTCTCTATTAAGTGCATTTGCGTGTATACTAACTCGGGCGATATTATACTCAACTGTAAAAAAGTGGTACACAATGGCACTCTACCACTGTTTCCTCCTCTCTCGATTTTCGGTGTACTGACAATGAATTTATCTCTTCCAGTCACAACTATACACTAGACGAACATCGAGCCACCCCCACAGAAGCTACACGAAATCAGGGAATTCGAGAGCGTCTATGTCCGTCGAAGGTGGACTGCTATAGCAGGATCTATTATTACAAGATCTGCTAGTTACACTACGAATTAAAAAATTATACAATATTTCATGAAAAAATCAAAATAAAACTTATGATAGCCATTTGGTTCTAATTTCCCTATTCACAACTTTAACTATATTTTTGATGTCAAAACTTTAAGTCGTGTTTGTATCCTAACATAGTTATTTACCCCCTTTTACATTAAATACCAATAGCCTATTAATAATATATTTTAGTATATATTAAAATTTATTCGGTGCTCTAAGTGAAACCTATACACCGTACGCTATATATATATAATGAATGTTATATGACAGTACTATACATTCATTACTTGAGTATATAGTTATCCAATAGTATCTGCTATAGTACGATCTTATAATATTTAATACTTGTAATCTAGTGTTAACATTAATTCAAGATTAGCAGTGTAAAAGCAGATACCATCTATATATCTCATTATATATATAGCCGTATCTCAAGCTGTCTAAATATCTCTCTTAGATTAATGTCTAATCAAGAAGACTAGATGTCACATTATAGGCTGACCAACTCATCACCTCCAGCCTTTAGCCAAGCTTTACTAAGGGGTACTATATCGTATTTATAAAAATCATTGATAAGTGTAAATATTTCATCTAATACATATAGACATTAAAGGTATATACTATATTATTTCCGAATTATTGCTATAATACCACCTAAATTGTAGGTAAAACATATATGGTATAATATATTGCTCTCTCAATTTATACGTTTTTCGAAAAAATGTAATTGACACAAATTTACGTATATTATGTAGGTATTTACATAAAGATCTATTTCGTAATAATTATCTCTTTTAATTCTATTTCAAATACCGATAGATCGAAAATCATCGATACTACATATATATCAGTCAGAAAAAGTGTATATATATAACTATACTTAGTATAGGGAAATTCGTTAATGTATAATAACAAATACCCTTATAATTAGGTTATACTATATCGAAAAGAGCACTCATTCTTGATCTTTAGGTTCACAATCTCCATTGCAAATCCAGAGAAAGAAACGAAAACTGATGAATATGAGCTCAGAACAGTCAATCAGTGAGTTATCCCTTTTCAATGATCTATGAGCGATGTAAACTTTGTTAATAATGATACGTTCGTTCTGACGAGGACTTGACGTCGCATTTACCAAGCTGAGAACGTATTAACTCCATTCTGACTAACAGAACCGACATAGCAAGTGGAATACCAACAATTTTTTACCTACATTCCAAATTATTGAGGTCGCATTATCACCACTGTGATCACTGAACATAAACATAGCAAGTGAGTAGTAATATATTTTACGGTTGAGAACTCCATCAGAAAGACCTTTGACTGATGTCAGTTAACAACATGATAGCATGTCGATCCCCCCATCTCCCTAACATTTTTAAGCGATATCCCGTAGCATATAAGAAAAGTAAAGCTAAAAAACACAACCCAAAATCTATTCAATAGGTGAGATTGACTAAATAAATACTAACGGGATTCTACTCATTTTGGATGGGCTAACCAAACAGATATATGTACGAAAAGAACCTGAAATCAGATTATAGAGCAGTGGAGAAGAGGTTTCTATCACTTCAGTTTCATCTGTCGGCGATCGAGGGAGGTGGATAAATAGCTATTTAATTTTTTTCCCGGCCCATTATAAAACAAAAAAAGATTTTTTGTAAAAACAAAGAATATCAGTTTTTACTGATTATTAAGGAAAAAAATATCCCTGAAATAATATACAAGATTATATCGATTAGGAAAATTGATACGTGACTCAAAAATTCGACGACAAATATACCTAACATAATCATCCGAGCCCCCCAACAAAATATACTGTCGATTAAATCGTGCGATATATCCTGAAAATCTAATCTTTAACTTTGAGCTCTTACAACAACCCTAAGAATTTTCACCACGCACCTTTAAACACCTTGTTAAACGTAAGTATACTAATGTTTCTATAAACTACGTAAATACAATATATACTATTTTTTACCATCACTACCTAAATCTATTAAAGTATAAATCAGTAAATCAATCAACATACCCCTCCACCCTATAAATAATCAACCTCTCCCCTTTATATCCCTTAATCTCACTCCTGTATATATATCCCTATCACTACTTATTATCTTGATTCTATTTGTAATACTACTTTGATGATTATACTCTATAACGAATATACATATATAATATATATATAATATATATATATATATATATTATATAATATACTCATATAGTCCGAAGCACAAACTACCATTCGATTAAATCACAAGCACCAACTAGAATTATTACTTTATGAACTCAAAATATGACGTCGCAACTCACGTCGATAAAAACAGTCGAAATCACTTTCCAATAACCGATCTATACATGCGATTTTGTAATCCAATTCTGAGCCGGTTCGACGGAATGTGTGAATATCGTCTCTTACGTGAACTCAGGGCCCACCGTTTGTATGATTACTACCCAATTCTACGCGGTCGCTAGCTCGCGACGTCTGCCCTGCCCAACCTTCCTAGTGTACTATTCGTGCCCGTATGGTCCACTAATTAGACATGGTGTTCCCAATAAATCAATTTTGGGTGCTGAGTCAGCACAGTAGGTATAGACACGAACCACTACCCAATTAATCATTAATTTCATTGGTTATTCAAACATTTTAAACAGAGGCTCTTTGAGATTTAATATATCGTGTAATATAATACATAAAAGCCTTAGTTAAAATAATCACTATGAGTTAGGTTATACTAAGTGTTTATACCGAAATAAAGAATACAAATATATTATATATAAAGACTAATTAAGAAAGATATGTAAATCAGAATTTCATACGTTTAATATATATATAAGTAGGTTATATTGACATATTAAAAGCCTCTTCAATGTAATTTTTACTCAGCCGTAACATTTAAAATTACTATTATAAATCCCTTTTAATGATTACAGTACACTTTCTTAATGTAAAGGAAAGTGACTATAGCTGATAAACTTTATCACAGTTTATATCGCATCATTTAAACATCACTAATATAGTATTTTTATATAACGACAGTAAATATATCTTTTTACATCAGATAATATAGTATATATGGATGGGATTAGATGCCACACATTCGTCTGCGTTGTAGAAGCGCCCGAGCCCTTTTACTCTCAAATGAGGTGTGATGGTCGCCATTGAGAACAAAGACAAAAAAGACTCCGTATTCTCGAAGGCCCCAAAGGCAAAATTTGGGAAAGGAAATTCACCCAGTCCCTTGTCTACGCAATTCCCAGAATGGGGCTCAGACGCGAAAACTTAAAAAAGAATTAAGATCTGAATACTGCAGGGAACAAATGGAATGGAAGGCCCAATTATTTCGGAAAACAGAAATGGCTGGAAAGAAGGAGGCACCAACAACTGTGAGGTAATCCACCTTCACGCTCACTACCCCAATATATCGTTCACATCTACTTTCAATACCTCATGAGAGAGTAGAGGCACGCTCTGTTTTACCCGATAGGAAGGAGTCTGACTCAGTTAAGAGTTAGGAGTAGCAATAATTATAAGAGAGGATGCCTCAAACTTTGCGCTCGAGCGGATGCCACGTTTTTATTGAACTACCCTTGATAAAAGAGTTATGGAGTGCTACTTACCAACTTCTATCGAGCCTCTGCGAAGTCCGAAATAGCCTGGATCAAAGGAGAAACTACGACGAAAGTTATTGGTTAAGCGTTTAGTAATTAGGTTCTATCTTAGCCTTAGTCCTCGTTACACCAATTATCCTATCTACTATCCCCCAACCGGGAGGGTAGGTGTGAAGCGGCATCGCACCTCATAACAGATTCTGCAGTATCAAGTGTTCTATCTCTATTCAATTCGATAACTCGAATAAACAAGACCTTTTTATAACTTTCATCCATCACGTTATATTCAGGTTAGGAAATCTTTATTTAAATTAGAGAAACACCATATATAATACTGAACACCACGTGAAATTCTTCTTTCGCCTCTTCCATGATAAAGAACGCATTTTTAGCTAGAACCTCAATATTTTCGATTATGAGGGTGTCGCAAGACAAAAGTTCATGAACAAATATTTAAATTTACAATGATCCAACAAAATGAGATAATTACAAGTGCTGTTGAGTGTTACAGGGTGATGAACAACTCAAGCTAAGCTAACTCTGTCATATATAGAATGAAATGAAATCTTCCCTTTGTGTAGGAAGAGAGGGCTTTTCATATGAGAGAAGGAGGGATTGAAAATCATTTACGAATATTGGTTTCGAAGAACAACTGCAATACTACACAAAGACATATGTCATTTAATTAGCCACACTGACTTGAAATCCCGACCGATCATCAGGCAACAGTAAAGAAAAGATTGAATCGGCTAAAAAAAATTAAGCAATAGTAAGATAGCGAACGATGAAGCAGCAACTCATGGAGATCACAGAAGCAGGAGGGGGTCGGCATGCTACATACTCCTCGTAATTAATTGAACTGTTCGGTTTGGTACCGTATGGAGAGTTAATAGCTCCTTTGATAACAAGGGCTTGCTCCTACACAGCTAAGATAGAAAGAAGGTGGGATGTGAAGGCTCAGATGTGTATCTCACTCGTACAGTACCAGCATTTAGTGAGAAGGCTCATAGAAACCCGTGTAAATGATATACAACACAGTGAAAGCAACTTAAAGGGTTTGAGCGGACGATTAAAATACCTAGCAACACTGAGAACACAAACCACAAAACAACTTCACAAGCCAAGGGAGAAAGAGGAAACTTGAGCTCTAAACTCAACAAGAGCTGAAATGAGCACGAAATCATAGCAAAGAAAACTAAGCAACAAACAGATACAAAGAGTAAGCAACGAGCAACAAGTTAAGGACAAAAACTCCAAAAACGAGACAGACTAGACTTAGAGAGTAGCAGTCATGACGACTCCGTTCAAATACAGCTGCTCAAAAGCCTAATCGAATAGTCAAAGCAGCCTCTCGAAACAAGCTTCAATCCCACCACAGAACAATTTACCATCCCCATAGAGTTCCCTACTGTCAGAGTACGAGAATGATACCATCTACTTGTATCTCAAATCCCAGATATTATTATCAACAGGCTATAATGCCTTTGATAGTTTTTATTTTATAATGATCTCATTCAAAGATATATATAGAATATATATATTTATAAATAGTTAGTTAATAAATTAATAATTATTGAGAAGGTAACTACAGCAAATATTAAAGCTTCCTAAATATTAGTATATAATATAACATCATGAAAAACTAATACCTACATACCTATATTCATAAATAAATGCTCATTACAAAAATTAGTATAATAGGCGTTTAAATAAGTTTTATTAAATAATAATAGTCACCCAAAGGAATCTTTAGCAGAAAATATCTTAAACTAAACAAGTATTACTAAGCCTTATAATGTAGGTGAAAGAGAAGCTTAATTTATATAGTACACCTATTAACTCTAAAGGAAAGCTACCTTTCAACCAGATGAGTATTATATATACTATACTGAGAGTTAATTAAAGAAAATACTGAATTGGAGTAATTTCTAAAATCTATTTCATTTCTAAAAAACGTGTAAGTTAAGAACTCACTGAATACGCTGAAGTGTCGGCAATTATTTTTAAACGAGCACAAGCATCCAAGCTTAGGAACGGTATATCTACCGTAAATGGGCAACGATGTTGATCGACTGCTGGCGCCTAGGGTTGGGCTCACAACACTGACCATCCTTTACCTTGATGTTGGAGAATAACAATAGCGCTTGTACTAAACTCGCAAACTTAATAACCCCCGTGATTGGACTTATTCGTAGCTGACTCCTCTCTACCTCGTCAAAATGCTGAGAAAATTGTGTATAAAGATAAGTGTCTCCGCCAGTATCTGCTTAACAGGTTATGCCTTTTTGTCGGTGAGACTATGCTATCTTATACAACTAATACAGAAGATCTCGGAAGCTTAAGAAGCAGAACATGAAGATTAAGATGTTACAACAAAGAAAGAAGGTAAGAAATTCCAGAAGGAAGAATACGAGAGAATAAACCAAGAAGAAGAAGAAGAAGAACCTCGTATATGAATAATAGACAGTGAAGAAAAGAAAAGAAGAGAAGAATGAATATATTTATTCACATTGACGGCCTATAGACCTGATGCAAAGTTATACTACTGCTTATGGTACGTTATCTTTTGGCACGGATATATCGAAATATCACCTAAATGTAGTATTAGTAATAAAATAGAAGTGATATACATTATCGTATACTATTTAAAGAATCTGAGAATATAATATCGATAATATAATTATGAATAAATATTTTAATATAAAGACATACTCCTAAATGGTAATTAGTCATTATAGAAGATAATATATTCTTATTATTGATTTCTTTATTAATAATATATTGTTTATATATATTGTGGGTTTAAATATTAATGTATATTATATCTATATCTCTATTAGTTATTATTCCTTATTCCTGTAAATATTACACATATTTCTGATTGATTTATAGACTTAGATATTAAAATATATGATTTAATAATTAATATAATTTTGTAATATGCATAAAACTTAAATATATATAATTAACTTTCATGAGAGAGGGAGATTAAATTTTTCTATATCATCAACACTTATTCATTCTAAATCATATCTAAATGAATATAAAATTTTTTCCGGTGTAATCTCATATATCTTTGACTATCTTCATCTAATTAATATTATATATAACGATACATATAGTATGGCCAACTGGAACGCTGTATGTTCTCGCATAAATATTACTTCATATCGTGTACATAATTGACAGCTACATATAAATATATGATAATATTAATCTGGAGGTCATTATATAAAGTTTTCAAGCGTCATATATGCTTTCAAATAGTTGTTCCATCAAATTAGGATCAAAAAAAGAAATTTGAAAACATAATATATAATAGATGAGTGAGGATGCTTTAGTTAACCCTTCATATAACCTTAATACAAGATAATAAAAATATTGCCTACACGGAAATAACTGATAGCTCCCTCAAATCAATTATAGCGTTAATGTGCAAACTAAATTAGATCTTAAGGTACACCGTATATTAGATCATAAATGAATATAAATCTTTAACATAAATGATATCAATGGGTCTAATCAGCTCTTAAATATTTACTTTTATGTGCATAGATGTATATATTTACCCATGAGTAAAGTACTCTATTGGTCTAAGGGTTTTTAAAAGAATCAAAATTTCAAATATCATAATGAGACTGAATTGATACTATCACTAAGACAGTCAGAGAAATTATATAAATATTAATAGGTAATGATTATAACCACAGATATAATTTCCGTGATTTCAATGAAATGAGGTCAAGGAAATGGTACCAACTCTATTTTCAATGCCTGGGAGCTACCAGGAATATGTTTTTTTTATTTGTGTGGTCTGCCTTGAGATCCGAATAGCAAGGGATTCTATAGGAAAATACCCCAGAAAATTTTGAACATAAGTAGGGATAACACAGACTCCCTATTTAGGAGTTCAGAGTACACATCCTTACTATTACACAATTGCCCTGCACACGTTTTGAATTTAAAACAAGTCTCAGCACATCTAAGTGAGTTGTATTAGAATAAGAGTGTAGTAAGATATTGTAATTACTACTACGAAAATATAAAAAAAAAGAAAACATAGAGAGATCAGCCCAAGCATGGAAGGCGGTGTATAGTCTACTATCCGAAGATTAGTGCCCCAAAATGTATTCATAAGTTCACCAAGTAAAGTATCCCAAATTAGGAAAAGGGTTATTGTACCATATACACGGACTATTTGACTTACCTCTTATACGTCGGTCTCATCACGTAGAACATACTTAAGGGATATAACCTATACCTCATATAAGAGATCCATATATGCGCTAAAGTATCCATAAATCCAGTTTGTACCTTATCAACTACCAAAGTGGAAAAAATAAAAAGATTAACCACAGGCATTATAAGTAGTATACTATGATGGAACTATGTGTAACTAGGTATCCTAATAGAACCTGATGAATAAAAATTTCCAGAAAAACACTAGTGAGGCTATGACGAGCTTTGTGCGAAAATGCATTATTCCTATATAACGATGAATGTAAGGTTTTCTAAAGCTATATCATAATGCCTAGTTCAAGAGGACATTCCCTATCAGAGGTACATAGTTATTAAAAATATTATATAACTACATCTAGACGGATCTTAGTACGGAGTAAATATAAATATACTTATAAGTATATAGAGGATTACTCATATATATAAACTAAAGAAATACGAAAATACATATTTGTCATTCCTAAGAGTCCATAGCAGATATAAAAAATATAATTAAAGAGACAAAATTAATATAAGCTTTCTAAGGATCATTAAAGGAAAGGTCAAATAATAATAAACATATGCTCATCTATCTTGAGTTACCAAATGTAATATGAGTACTATACTAGAGATAACACCTAGTAGCAAAAGAATAATAGTATTTAACACTGATATATGTACTAACCAATTTTAGCTAAATTAAGAAATACACTAGTTGATCCAGTTATACGTTAGGAATACTAATAATGGAGACATATGTAAAGTGATCATTATTCTATATATGCTATAAACGCTGCCCATTCATCTGACATATGCTAGTCTCTGGACAATGTGCTTACACTTGGCCATATGTAGAGGGTAAATACAATCTGTCAAAAATCAATTCAGATCTATACTACTGAACCCGAGAAACCTCCATTCTAAATACTAAGTTCTTAAAAATCCACTGAAGAACTCTTACGTTGACATAGGCGGTAATGGCCATGAGAGGATCCTAGCATTTTCTTAGGACTACTCCGAAGCGAAAGAACTGTAAAAAAAATAATAAGTGAGAAAAAAAAATTCATACAGAAAGACTGCATACAAAACAATGAGGTACCCGTATAAATAACTATAGTGAAGAACTAATACCACACTACTGCTACCTAGTCTTTCCATCCTTATTGGCGTATCATATGCTTACTATGAATATTATTAGAAATGCTTGATTTAAAATGTCCTAAAAAATGTAGAGAATTTAAAATTATAAGCTTATAATTAACGCGTATATACACCTAATCAATCAGATTAACTATAGGCACCTAAATGTATAATAATATGTATTTCTGTAATTTTATATATGATGCAAGGAAGTACTAACTTCATTAAATATAAATATATCCGTATATATAGTATTTATACCGATATATGCTCGTAAGAATATTACACTAGCATTCCATTAAACAACACAAGACCTCCCGAGAAAGAGGCAGGTTACAAATTTATTTGTGTTAATAGGGAAATTTCATGCGTATATTTACTTTGATTCAACATTATATAGGAATACACATGTGAAAAAAATGAACATAAAAGAAAATAAAAAATAAGATTTATATGTTCGTGGTAATCAACGCTTCTTATAAAATCTCTATAGTAATATGATTAATTGAAGCATATAGGGGAACCTGCGTAAATATATAGAAGATCACTTGAATTGTTATATTTGGTTTACATCCTCCTCCGGTTCCCGATACTAAAATAGTATATCCCCTCTGTTGAGAAGATATATATAGACGTATTTCTATTTCAGTTGTATAATTCATTTCGACCCATTTTTTTTATCAACTAAAGAATATACCCTCAAGGGGGAAATAATATTCAAAACTTCTCGTTATAAAAGCCGCATCATGATGCAGGAGTGCATAGTTGTAGCCAACGAGTCTCTCGGCCTTTGCGGAAGGGAGAACTACGGAGTGTGCATAAGGAAATATAAGGACAACTAAGATCTTCTCTCACTCCATCCATTTCTGTGATGGCATTGGTCTCTCGGAAACTCCTCACCGGACCTTGCTTTCTCGGATAAGATTCCATATGGGGTTGTCGCTTGGATGGTGCCCTATGCCTGCTTCTTACAGCCATCCTCCAACTGACACTGGGTAGGGTATGGACACAAAATCGTGCTCACCTCGCCCTGTGGTGTGCCCTTCCGTCGGCTCAATACAGACACCAGCGCCTATGCTTGTGCTTGACAGCGTATGTTTCATTTTCCTAAAGTATAAATGATGTTAATTAATTATGCAACTCTTATTTCCATAGTGATAAATAGTTACTTTTATAACGGGATTCTCTCACAACCAATGATTGATTCCCTTGTGTCGAAGACCCCAATGTCTAGCGTGTTCGTAGGTTCATCGTTTATGTATACGTAATACAGAGATTGTATTAATAGTAAAGTAAGTAAGTCACATTACACCATTTTCACGACTGGAAATCTAGACTAAGTGTGTAAAATATAAGTCACCATATTCAAGAAGGATAGACTCCGATATAATAATATATCAATAAATAAACATATTATATATAACAAGAACAAGAATCAGGTGAGATCTTTCTTAGGACTGAACGCCTACTATCGGGATTTTGTAAAGTTTTGCTACTCGCTGTTCAGATAACGGTCCATTCCCTATAGTGTGTTTTTTTTATTATTCTTTATGTATATTATATTGTTGTTTCAATATTTCTATATCTTTATAACACAAAGCCAACACTAAAAGGACAAAGGTTGGACCATAGTATAGTCCTAACCCTTCCAAGTGTATATCCGTTTATTACTATGGTGATAGCCGTGATCAATGAATTCTCTTTAATCGAACAGCTGGATATCATAATGAGACGGGGGTATACTAAACGCTGGCCATACGACTATAGTGACCTGATGAGTATGCATTTCATTAAGAAAATGTTAGATAACTGTATGATTATATTTATAAATCGAATATATAGAAATACGGACTATATCAGGTAAAGAGTACTAATGGTATATACTTGGTCACAGGGTATAGGTCGCCGGTAAAAATAACCTTATAAAGAGGTATAAATATAGTGAAAGGACATCTAGAAGAAAAAGTTAATTGATTGTAGTGTCGCCCAATTTAATACAACATAATTGAACATGATACGTAGGACTAATTATTTTACGATAATAATGAAGGGGCTACCTGTAACTATTTTGTATATATAAGAGATAATGAGTGTTAATAATCAAAATCTGCGCTACTTACATTAACTATTATCGTTCGGTTGCATATTATCAATATACTTCATGTATCCAGTACATAAGATTAATTTTTCTCTACAACATTTCCTACTTCTCCTTTTTCCAGACACGTATGAATATATTTTGTTCTAGAACAGATGGAGTCCACCTTGGAGGAGATCATTAACCTAATCTCTAAGAATGAAAAGCGTACCCTACAACAAGATTAGTGTGTAGTGCAATCCAACTTATATTAAGTATTGAACTTCCCTTCAACTCAATCACAAAATACAGACTGGTTACCTCTCGATTTCAAATATTCGCTGGACACTTCTGAATCAATATCTTGACCCTAGTGTACGAATCCCACTTGACCTCCCTAAGCCACTTACGTATATTTGCAATAAACTAATCTATATCACTAACGAGGTCTAATGATACAAAAAATACGTTATTAATGGTACACATGGTTCTGGAAAAATGTGCTTCGAATATCTAACGCCGAAAAGCTCGCTTATGCGGATATATACTGTCCCTTTTTCTATTCGCGTGTATACCATCTAGTGAGATTTCCTTTTTGGTGTTATAACAATGTTTTATAATCAACTTGGAGTGATATATTTTAAATGACTACATATCCTCTCTAGGAGTGAAACCATTCAGCTATTAGTGCAAAGTTACCCTTACGAAGGTTAATAATTGAAACTTTAATTATATAATTACTTTTTCATCAAGAATCGCGATAAGGAGTCTCATATATCTACAATCCATGTGGAATTATTACAATAATTTAAATATGTGTAAGAAACCATAGAACTCCCTATAGCTATAGGTTAAAAATCTAAATAAATATCACCTATGAAATAATTATTATTGGATACTTAGTTAATATGAGTTGAATATATTACTTTCTACAGGTGAATAATAGAGACTTATTATCTACAATCTGTGGAATTTACGCGTTAATCAGTATGTTATCAATCTATAGATCATTTAACAATCATTCAAATTTGCTTATCTATATTGTTAATAATAAAGACGACATACTAGCTCCTTGAGTTTCTCTTCTATTCTTTACCAGGAGCAAATCAAGATCCGAGCCGCGCGACAAAAGCCGCTCTTTATGCAATAGTACCTGGTACGCATATGTCAACTCACTTCTGTATCCACGACAAATGAACTGAGCTAGAAAAAGATATACGCGTACTCTATAGTAAATATGGATGCTTATGTGCAAATCGTAGTAGGGAGATGAACACAGGCTTAGAGTTCTTTAACCGTTTCTTGTGCAGCACGGTATGAGCACCGGCGAAATCATATAATTGCCCAATCCTAACAGATGAAAGTGAGAAACTAAAATCTTATATTTGTAGTTACTTTTTATCCGCTATACAAAAAAGTTGGAACTGCTATCGGATTTAAAGTCTTTTGCAATAATACTAAAGTATCATATTACAATTCCAATACATGGCAGATTTAAGTGACTCCCTGATATCGCCTCTAAGAAAGTGGTGTCTACATCTAATACAGATGTGAGGTACTCTTGGTACCTTTTGACCCCGAGTGCAAGCGGAGTATCGGAGGACCTGAACGAGCAGTGACAATCTGATCTCTGCCTACTTGAGGGCGAAACGCGTCCTTATTGATTGCACTAATTAAGTCCCACGCTATACTAAACATCTTATTCATTAGGTTTCAACCCGCAGTTATTCTCTGGTTAAGCTTGTTCGCTTAGAGTGGTCGGGTCATTGGATAACCAGTGCTTGGCATACCCGTTCGCGAGGGCCCGGGATTTAAATCTTGGTAAGTGAAGAATCACTTCAAGGTAGTTTATGGTTTATACTGTGATTACAAAGTTGTCAAACTAGGCGCTTATTAATCCAATATCTTACAGTCTTATACAAATATTAACTCCGATCTAGAGTGGTCTCCTTACCATTGGGTCCTCTGATGTTACCTTCTGACCCCCTGATTGCAAGGCGGAGATTCTGGGTCGCTGACGGTCTATCGATCCTTCGCCAATAAGCGCATCCTTACCTTCCTTTTGAACAATAGATGCACTTTTTCATAGTTCTTAAGTCGCGGTAGTCTTTTTAGCTTCTCTGTAGGATATAACGATAGTGGCGTAAACACACTTGGCACTACCGTTTATTATATCAGGCTATTCCGAAAGGGTCGTGAGAGAATACTAATCTCGTATGTTGATGATAGTAATTGTGAATAGTGAAGATAACACTCCTCACAAGGAGTTAAAGTGTGTTCCGCATACGGAAGTGCTCCAAATACGGTGCAGATCATCTTGTCTTGGGACGTATAATTTTGCTCTTCCCAGATAAATACGGTCATCCTATTTCACATCCTTAGTACAATGCGTGAATAATACAGGCTACCGATCGAAAGAGTACGTGCACTCCTATAGGTTAGTGATGATCCTCTCGCATATGACACTTATTGTTCCTCCCCGGAAAACGAGATGTGCCCAAAAGCTGGTATGAATCTAGTCGAGTGATGCGAGGTTATCTCGTCCTGCCACAGATGAGGCCCCGCTGATCGTTTTTCCAGCTTCCTTATGTTAATTATCCTAATGTCGTAATTATACGAGCTCACTCTCTTCAAATATTCACTGGTTCAAGCAAGTATGCTATTGGTTATTAGCTTGATCTTCTAGGGTGGTTCGTTGAAGTGTCATTCAGAATTTTGACACGAACGCACTTAGAGTTTGCGATACATTCCGGCTTCCCGTCACCCGCCCGAGCAGATTTTAATCCTCTGGTAAAGAGAGTGAAGTTAACTTGCAGTCGAAGGAAGTGTATCGGCTATAGCTATTCCTTACACATAATAAATCAATACAAAAGATGTGATAACTGGGAGCCGGTTTAATTGCAGTAATTCTACCATCTCTACTAAAAGGACCACCACGAAATTAATTTACATCACTCATTCGATAGTTAGAAGTTGTATCTCTATGTAGATGGGTCTGCGATTGTGCTTACCTTTGACCTCTGAGTAGCAAGCGGAAGAAAATATTAAATTCCTCGGGAAGCGATAAAGAAATGAGCTATGCGAGACGGCGCGTTCTGATTCGGGCATTAGTATGTCACTTGCAAACTACGTGCGTCTGATGGAGAGGTCCTAGTTGCATTCCTCTATCTGAAATAGAGCACTCTCATCATAGGCTTTGACTTGACTCGCCTGGTGAACTTCTCTTCTTCTCGTAGGTCTCGTCGTTAGTGCTTGCAACACTTCTGCGGACAGCTTTCAAGCAGGACCAGCACGTCTCGTGGATAGACCTACGGTTGGCATCTCGACATTCTATCGAGACGGCACCGGAATCTAAGAAGTGTGCACTCGGTATAGTGAATTAAGTGATTAATGGAATTCGACTCCGTCTCCTAATGATAGCTGTCCCCTGTGACTCTTATATCCTAATTCGAATAAGCTGTTGATGGTTCCGATATGAGTCTAGCTGTAGATATTAGTAGGCCTAATCGAGAGCACTCTTTTGGAAGGTCTAATACAAATGACTAAATTATAGATGTAAACCAGTGACTGGTGTTTTTATAGTATCATAGAATAACCTCCCAGTACGCGAAATAACTCGGTGACTTCTAACTTATCGTTAAGACTCCTTTATAGTGTGTATTTTCCTTTTTATAGGCGTAATCTCGCTTATCGTTGTATTGCTTAATTATTATATTGCGTTAGTTATTTAGTTATTTGTGTGTATTTGATTCATATTCTAATTTTTATCTATAAAAAGAGTATTTTGAATTATTATAAATTTACTGAATTACGAATTAAGTAATGCTTTATATTAGTAGTCTGGTAGATAAGTGGGACTATTTTCGCAATGTACCATATGTAAAGTATAACTAAATTGTATTTATATATTCTCGCATAGAAATAATAATTATAATTAACCTCTTGAAAAATTTTCTCATTTTCATCTCTTGTATTCCAAAATCATATCAGATTGAACAAATTCTCTCATAAAAATGATAAAAACCAGTGCGGTCCTCTGGAGTTTTTCTTCTTAACACCTAGCGGTTCTTCAAAAAAGAACATCTTAGCATTAATCATATTTATTTAGGGGCTCTCGTGTCAACGCAGCGCGGCACGAACTTCAGCACTCTCGACCATTCTCTTTAAGCCGCCCCATCCTCACAGCGAAATACCACTGACACAATATCCCAATGATCCCTTGCCTCATACCCCCTCGTCCACTAGAACTACGCACCAGCACTATATTCTCAACTTACAAACCAGCACACAACCGCCACCCGTCACCCCGCACACCACCGCAATACCGCTAGCAACCATGATCATGTGCTTAAACAAACCTCCAAACAAATAACACCAGTACCTAATATATAAGGTATTAGACAAACAACACACCACACACGCCAGTGATCAGTGTGCAGCGGCATACTAACGTACCGGATCAATGGTATCGATTCGAAGCCACTACTTACGGCGTTACAAGAAAGATTAAGAAAATGACGCATATCTATCCCACCTCTTCCACTGCGATTGTGAGGAGAATACGAGACAGCGCTACTTGACATCTAAAGGCGGGCCCGCCTAATTTGACACTTCCAGGTGCGGCCGTTCTAGCCGTCGCGGCATTGACATCTCGGTATAACAACAGCAGTGGAGCTCTACCCTTGCGTCGTCCTAGCAATATTTCAGTTCTTACTGCTCGATGAAGGGTGAGATAATGCCTCCATCATCGCATACCACCCACAGTGTAATGGAGGTGCCCGCTGAGATCAAAGAACGCAATTCTGGCCTCCACCCCATATTAATAAAATAAACATTATAATAATACATATGACAAGACCACGGTGAAGTTACTTAGTATATATTTAAAATTCCGTTTATACGATTGAGCGAGCAGCTGAAACATTGAATTTTTGAAGTGTGTTAGGCTCTCTAGTGACGACTACGCGACCTGTGAGCAAGCCGCCCGGGTACGCTCCCCGATTAGATGAGCTAGCGTGACTGATATGTCTACGAAATAGTACTTAGTCGCTTTCTATCATGACTTGCATTGCTTTCGAGTACTGACTACACATTCTTAGCTCCGATCATGAGGATGCAGAGGTAATCTTTTTTTTTCTGGCTCCCCCCTATGGCTCCCTCTAATGATATACCCTTATGCAGAAGCAGCTCATCCACAATTTCCCGCCTGCCTATCTTATGATCGAATGTGTTACATCTCTCGGGAGTTTTAATTAAAACGGCAACTTCACGTTATATTGAACCATATACTAGTGAGGGTCACACCACACTTGCAAGCATAAAGGGTGTTGGGCGTGAGTTCAGCGCAACAAGCTTGGGGGACCTCGGCCCCCTTCAGACACTACGACCGTGGCGAGCACGTATCGTAACAGACACAGCGAAGAAAGATCTGGACTGATCGAATGATACGTTCTGAAAGATGTGGTATGGGAGAAACCGTCATAGGTCCTCCGTCAAAGTGTATACAGAAGATATTCTTGTCTTATCACAAGTAAATACTTCATGACGACCGTTATCGAACACTCTTATAATGCGAAATTATAACATGATTAGCAACGGTACAGTAAACATACTATCAAGAGCATACCAGCGTATTGCGCGTGCAGATGTTCACAGGTGAAGTATCCATAGCTCACATACACATAAGATATTGCGGATTCCATACCTAACATGCTACACACTCTATAATCTTAGTACATAAATCTCGATATCTAACAACCGATATGAATGTAAGCGCTGTAAAATCAAACTCTGATGGTTCACATACAAATCTATACATGAATTCATACTAATTCAACAATAATTGTATATAATATCTAGATATAGAATAACTTGTCCTAGCACGAAGTAGATGTTAATAAACTACATAAATAATTGATATCATTAAATGGTATAGTCAGCAAACTCCAACTATAGGCTCTCAGAGTAATAAAGCAGCATAATATTCGTGCAAGGTAATCCACTTACGCAATGGTTAATCTATCAGAAGCGAAGCCTGAAGTTCTCCCTTCGGATGGCTCTCCCACGCAGGAAAAATTAACTACTCCTGCCCCAAAGCCAAATCCAGTGAAAATCGGGTAATAAGACTCAATCCACTATACTATAGGACATTAAGTAATAGATATAATCAATCTAACTGTAAGTTGATCCTACAGTACAAAATTAGTATTCAATATTTCTTAATTAGATTGAAGCAGACACTCACCTACATTAGATATCAGTGCGAGGATATAGTCACAATAATATAAATGCACTATACACTATTCCCTTAAAAATTTTTTTCGATGTTATAAATTGATTGTTATAAAATAATAAAAATACAATTTTAAAGTAAAGTAAAACGCAGTAACTAATTAGTAAATATTCTGAATCAGATATTGCATAACTGGTTAACTTGAATATATAATTGAATTAACAATCGAACCTATATAGAACTTAAATCAAATTTCAAATCGAGATATAACATAAATAATTAAAATTAATAAATACATACACTATAAAATTACAAATACATAATTATAAACTCAAATATAATAAACTAACTGAGATATATATACTACATTATGAGTTTAAATTTCGAAACAACCAGGAAGTTAATAATGATTAATAAAATAGATAGAGGACCATCCGCCCAAGGGGGAGAAGAATTAATGAGAGCAATTAGCCTACCGTCAGTCTCATAAAGTAAATACAGTCAAATGATAAGTATTAGAATGCGGCATAGAAATTTACACACCTGAGAGCTGCTAACCGTAGTCTCAGTGTAATTGTTTCGCGCACACAAAAAACAGCGATGCAATAAGGTAATGCAGCTGTCTAAGTACGCGCTTCCTCGCGGCTCAGTCCGTATATGGTCTGGAGGTATCACCTTGCGTCAATGTGCGGTTTCCAGCATGCTAATGTATCGAACTCTGAACGTATATGTACACCAAGTCTACATAATAATATCTGGATCTCTGTCTATACTTACACGTCTGCTTCAAGAAGCCTCGGTCACATCGCATTTGACTCAACTGACATGCGATACCATGCCAATAGAAAATCAACGCTACGATGATCGCTTTTTATACTCTTTCATACGCTGACGAACTCTCCTTGTAGTCATTAGTTCGCTCAGCTTATACAGAGTATGGGTGAGTACTTTAGTGATCAGTTCTTGTTCAGAAGTGTTCGTGTCTGACTTAGTCTGTGTTACTTCAATACCCAAAACTCGAGCTTATGGGAAAGGCAGCTCCTTTCACTTTACTCCACCCGGACTGACAGGGATACTAGGCCATCGTAGTACCGTGTGAGACTCTTGCGTTTACTGAATTTCAGGTAAGAACACTATCAGTAGAATATAAACACCTAACTTATCCCAAAACGGACGATAATATAACACTTCAATCTAACTGATGTTTAATGACAAACTACTGCTTAACCACCTTGTGTAGGATGAACATACCCGTTCAGGAATTTATAATAGTATTATTTGACCGTATAGGTGACAATAGCTACTCAAATCTACGACTAATACATAGCAACGCTATAGCTACATACTGCGTACAACTGTTTGGAAGTGCGTAATCTTATAAAAGACAATCGCATCTGATTATCCGCCTAGGTGCGTCGAACACGTCGCAGCCAGCGTCTTACTGGCATACACGCCTTGAGGGTGACTACGCTATTGAAGTCCTAGCTGACTAGACTGACGCAACAATCCTGACATCGCATATGCGCATCCATACACCCCAATAAACATATCATACAAATACAACTCATCACTTAGCTATATGTTGCACTCCCCAGCAGCATCTTCCAGAGTTTATGCTCTTCATAGTAGTCTCAACACGAAAAACGACCTAACTAAAGCTTAGTTAGCTCCCAGCAAGTTTGCATGTAAACACTAGAAACTATCATTATAAGCAATACTATACGATTAGACAGCGGCCCACCTATCAATTCAACATTCGTTAAAATTTCCAGCTTTAATTCAAATAACACCAGTAACTCCATATAGTGCGATGACAAACGTGTGTATAAGATATTGGCCGAACTGAATTTTGCTACGATTGTGAGAATATTACTACGAAACAGCTCAACGGAACACATCACTCAATTGTTCTAAAAACGGGCTTACGTAAACATGTATTTTAAGTGACCACACAGGAGCGCTTGGGTGACCAGGATAACCATGGCCCACACATAAACATGCATTAGGATGTTATGTATAACATAACATAACCACCCAGTGGTTAACAAACGGTGAAAAAGACGCATTTGCCCTCTTGGAGTGCGACTGCATATTGGATGGTGAGCCAACGGAACAATCATCAACATCATTGCTAAACCCGTGTCCATTGCTTAAACCACACATGTATCGTGGGTCTTCAATTACCTAACATGCAACATAACCATAAAGACATCATGCTACTTATCACACTTATCACGATCGAAAGGTTAACATCTATGCCATAGGCAACATTCCTGAGATGTCCCCGCAATAATGATGGGAAGAAAACCCTCATGCGCTTATTAGCGCAATCTGAACATAAGCAATCGGCCACTGGTTGGATTTACAGATGGCTCTGCCCTGGTAGGGCTTACATTGTACTAATATCCGCTCCGTTGGAGATTTACCTAGAACCATCTATCGTGGCTGAGGATCGGGAGTGTCTGGCAGACTTTACTCGCGTCGCTACATCCATATATGCTGCGTCCGCTATCTAGATGCCGGGCTATCCAAAATTGTGACAAACAAGAGAGTTTCAGTAGAATCTGACGGGGCAACCGGAAGCTGAAAAGTGATTTAGGTACGAGGACCATGTAGTTGATTTAACATACAAGACACAGAGAGCTAGGAAAGTGCTTCAGCGCGATTCATCACGCCACCCTGCATGCGAGAGGTAGGTAAAGTTTATGCTCCGAGAATCGAAGGATAGTGCGCTTCACTTATATCTTAGTATCATAACAATATGGGAAGATATAAACGCAGAGCACGACATAAATATATATGAGTAGTATATTACCAAGTGGAGGAATTCTAAATGACCGTAATATGTTCATTTGTCCAATGTTATAAGTGGAGACGCTCTTTACGACAATGCTGCATGGAGCATGGGCTAGTAATGTCCAGTACTTATAGAGGAGTGGTGTGGAAGGTTGACGCTAATAATATCAAGTAGTAGCGTGTATATCATAACTACCTTAAAATTAGCTACCGAGACAAACACTAAATTTCCCTAAGACAGTAACAATATTTGTACTATACAAATTAAACATAGTTTGCTCCTCGAGGAATCCGCTGCGCTATAATGCTAACTTTGTGAAATATGGAAGCTATTATACCTAATGAGAAAGATGTGTTATGTCTCAAAATATTGAAAAAGCTTGTATTAAATAATTATAAATGACTTATGAACAATGGAACTCTATATATTCTGTATGTGATCTAGAAAGAACAGTTAACGTTCCTTGTATAGGATCAACAGAGAGAGGATTTACTCCTAATAACACATGAGTATGTAATCTTTTGCTTATGTGGACAGCCGAATACAAGCAACATTACGTACGAAATACATGGAGAGAAAGAAATATAATAAATACATAACAACTTATAATATATTACCGTTAATAAGTGACCTTAAAGCAAATGAATAATAAGCGTTATATAAGAGTCCACCTAACTAACTAACCATCTAATGTATCAGAGTTGTACTTATAATCCACCCTATATATATTTAATGAAACTTGGAATTGAATGTTGAAAGATTTACAGGTTCCAAATAGCCTACAATAAAACACATATCAGGAAAAGGTGAGAAGAATGGATTTATAAACATATTCCCATAATCTCATGTAGCGAACACTTTTCGTATGTAATAAACTACGGTTAAAAGTATAAGTACATCATTGTGAATTAAGAGTGAGGTCGATACTCTCAAGACCGTGGAATAACCTGGCAAGAATACTTAGGCAACCTAATAACGATAGAACTCCTACTCATTACATGACAACGAAATATAAACCAATCGTTAATGAAACTTATATATTATTTGTAAAAGTATATTGATTTCAAAGACTCCTATAATATTGATAACCGGAACTTTCTTAGATTCTTCACTTGAGTCAAACTACTCTAGGTAATTTTTACCTATGATTGGGAGGAGGTATCGAACCCTATCCCTTTGCCCTACGACTCTGTCACTCTACCGATAGCGCCATGCTAATGATTCTATTTTATATTACTTATTTCCCTTTGAAGAAATAATCTATCCCAGAAGTTGATTTTTGATTCTAGAAGGGTAGGCATGGAGCGACAGATATATCATCTACCTAAAGCATGTTTTGGAGAAACTTACATATCATCTACCTGTATATCTAATTCGGGCAGAGTTAGTATGATTATTTTCAATGTGTCATTAATTAAGTTTCTAATTTATTTATCATTATTATTATCTTCCATACATTGTCTTAGTAATAGTAACTCAACCATACTTATGTCATTAAGATTTCTGCTTCCATCGTCTTTATTGGAAGCATTTAAGTGAAACATTGTCTTACAGAAAATAGTTTACAAAAGAAAATTAGTAGTTATAAAGAGCCAGCAGATACTCATCAGACAATCCCAGCAACTAATTCTGTATAGGCGCGCTGAGTGCCCTTGTTCGGAGTGTCACTATCATACATTTAGGAATGGTTCTATTCACACAGCTCCTCTTAAAAATCTTGAAAATCTACATCATTTTTTTTCGCCAACTTCCGCATTACAACTCCCATTCACTGTATACCAACAATTTCCAAAGATTTTCAAGCCATTGACCTGGTCCATTCATCTGTCGCTGTTACAATGGTCAATGTTTCTTCTAAACTGTTATAACTCATACTTATACTTGAAGATGTCTTGCGTGGCTCGTTTTTCCACACACACATTCTAATATATTCTCTGTTCAGTTCAGAAGCTCAAGAACAACCTCTATGTGAATCACTTCTTCAAATATTCTTAAAGTTTTAAATACTATAATTGATTGCAGTCATGTAGAGTAATACAGATATCAGCAAAGTAATTTAAAGATATCATTATAGAATAGTAGGATTACAGTAAACAACTTGTTTGTTCATCTCTTGTGATATATCAGTGAATAAATCTCATCGTATAATCATATACGGCAGAGTGTGTAATAATAGGCGATGGTTACCCCTCTGTTTGAAGCTGTGTTAAAGAAGGGGTTGCTGTGACTATAGATTGATGATGTGGACAATTGATGTCTGGAGGACTGCGAGGTGAAGAGGGGAGGCAGACGCTCTGTACCGACGGACAATTAGGGAGAAAGACTAAATACCACTGTCCGGGAAGAGACCAAATTACCAGTCCAGAAAAGAAGGCCTGCAATAATAGGAATGGAGTCGGAGCAGGGGCCGTAGCCAGCCGGCGGTGGATTTGGTGTTTTGTTTTGGAGGGGCTGCGATAATTTGTTTGTGGACGCGCTTCTGATGCCCACCTGGGCCATCGGAAGGCATCAGAACCGCGACTCTTTTCGGTTGTGGAGCAAGCATGTGGCAAACGGACAGGGGATGACCTATCACGAGCAGGCGTTCTTGGCGGCTATTAATATAGAGAGATATACATTTATAACTTATATTTTACTTAATTTCTTTAATCATATCTATATACCTATAATATATATATATATATATATATATATATATAATATAATTTACTTATATATATACTTATATATATACTATATTATAAAAATATATATGAGAAAGCATACATATATATATATTATATATATAATATATATAATTATATATATATATTAGTTAGGAGTGCACAACTGACATAGGAGTATATAGAGAATAATAGTATATATAATATATACTTTCATATTATTATTAATATAATCATTATATATAATATATATACAACCTAAATATATGTTTTGTGCGTGAGTGTTGTGGGTATTACCAGTTGGTTGGAGCGCGAAAGACACCACTCAGCCTACACTAAAAGACATCAATTCGACAACTTATCCTAATCAACAACTACCCCTAAGCACACACGACAGGGTGCTCAGAAGTAGTTGTGGTTAGCAAGAAATAAAAAGGATCGTAATATTTACTACAACATTCAATAGGTGAAACCACGCTCACCTTCTTAAGATTGCAATACATTAAAAATGAAATAAAATAATATATTGTAAGCGATGTACAATACATGTACGAGTCTTTTACAACCTTTCCTAATAGTAAATATATTATATACATATTAACATAAGTAAAAGAGTATATAAAGCATCGATCTCTTTTGTATTTGTAATATTAATTACTAGAAATGACGATTAGGTTTTAAACGTAATATAGAAAAAATAAAATTTCCCGCTCTCTAATATAAAAATCGCTAAATATGGGACGCTAGAGTAATTTGAGAGAGAAAATTAGATTGATGGAGCTTGGTAGAGTAAAAATAAACAATCACAAATTAGACATTATAGGGTGTAGCCGTAAAATCCACCTACTCCAAAATTTTACAAATTAATGATTGATGAAAATTCCCAACAATGATATGTTTGTAACAACTATTTTGATATACTTACAATTGATGAAATGGCTACAATTATAATTGTACGTTGTGTACATGTATTATCAGATTCTGTTGATGGTCTTCAGTTGAAAATAACGTGAATTTATTAACTAATGTTAATTGATAGAGTAGTGTATAAGTGAGCAATATCAAATCATTTTTATATTAAGATTCTTCATTACCATTCACCTATTATTGCAACCAAATATATAATTAATTAATTATAATAATATCTTATACACTAAGATTTATTTTTGTTGTATTTGTTTATATTACATTATATTAATATTATTATGATAAATTAATAATTAATAATTGGAATAATTAAAATTAATAAATAATATATTATTAATGAATTATAATGAATTAATAATTAAACTTAATAAAATCTTATATTTATTCGGTTTACGATTATTGGATTTAGTTATTATATTCTTTAGTATTATTCTGGAATAAAACTATTATAGCAATGAATTTTATATATATTAATACTATATATCAAATTCACAATATTACTAATATAAGTACTTAAATTATATATGCACTTAATATATAATACTATAAATTATATAAGCTAATATATTATAATATACATCAGGATAAATTGATATAAAAAGATAAAATATTTGTAACGTATGTCGTGTTATAGAATATTTATTAAGACATATTTAGAATATGATGTCATATTCTCGATATTTATTTTTATGATCCTTAAGAGATGTCAATGGCTAATTTCCATTTTATAGTGAGAGGATGATTATTAATAATATATAATAATTTTAATTGAAACTAATAATTTTATTAAAATTAAATTTAACTATTATTATAATATGATTAGTGGGTATAATATATATATAAATTAATAATTATATTAAGATTTAATTTCAATTAATTGATAAAATTAAATTTAGTTATATTAGAAGTAACTATTATATTAATAATTATGATAATTTGAATAATTATTTAATAATATATTTTTTAATTTTAATAATATTTTTATAATATTATATTTTATGTTATTAGTCGTAATCCAATTAATGCTATAAATTGTTATAAATTATATAAATTTTGTTATAATAGATTGTATGTAGAAATAAATAATATATTCTCCTGTTAAGATAATATTATAATAAATATGTATGTAATTAACATTATAATTAAATATAAATATAATAATTTTAATAATGATATAATAATATATTATTATTAACATGGTACCTGAACAGAAATGATATTTACAAGTCAATAGCTTTTGATAGACTCAATGATAATTTTATTAATGTGATAAAGAAGTTTACATTAAAATATATAAAGGTCGCTTCTGGTAGATTAATTTGATACATAAAACTGTGCTTTCTATATCTTATCTACTTAACAATTATATTCGTATATATAATATAGTGAACAGTGGTGAGATTATCATAATCTATATATATATATTAACTATACATAATAATTAATAATAATTTAATATAGAATGACGAATAATAAATTATGGATAGATAAATGGGAATATAGGCGGTCAATAATGAAGGAATAATTTAATCACAGCCATAGTAATAACAATACTAAACTTGTCCAATGAATGCGATGTCTCTTTTTAAACGGTATTAATTGTGAAAAGAAGCATAATTTCATATTGGCATGCATATTAAATTAAAATTATTATTAAGATATTAATGAAGGTTTTAAATATAATTGAGTAATGAATAATATAATAAATAGTATGTATATCCATTTAATTAATTCATTCATGAACAGGAACAAGAAAATTGAAGAGAAAATAATTAGAAACGTAATAATTACCATTCTTATATAATTATACAAATAAAACTGGTATAACCAAAATTTTTATTTCTGATTATAAAAAAAAATAAAAAAATAAAGAATTAAGATAACATGTTAATTCTCAACGGTCATTTAAGGTGCATTAAGTACATAACATAATGCACGATGTAGTAGTTATATAAAACTAGTAAACAAAAGATAAATAGATAATAATAATTAATTTATTATAATATTGAATAACTGAAATTCTCTAGGTAATTTTAACTATCATGTTATTGAAGTACAATCTTCTAACATTAAAGATCATTTTGGGAAAAAATGTATTTACTGTAAAAAAGAATCAAAATAGAAAACTTTTAAAACATTAAGAGAAATTAACCAAGGTCATTATTAAATAATATATTATTAGGGAGTACATAACTATATAATATTGTCACTATAATAATAAAATACTATATATATGTATGTTATTATTAATTCATCAATTATTACGTAATAAATAATATTGAGTATAGTTTTCTATTAAACGTTATAATAAGAAACATGACATCCAATATTAAATTTGAAATTGATAGTATATATATTATAGTATTAATAATATATATATAGTATATATATTAATTAATGTAATAAATTGTGTGGGTGTATTTATTATATTATTCAATTATTATTATTTATTTATTCAGTTGTATTATTAATTATAACACTTTATTATATATTATATATATTTAGTGGATATTTATATTGTAGGTATTCGATTAGTTATGAATGGCATAGCTGCCGAGAAGTTCTTTTACTCAATAAAACACTATTTCGAACTGCAATACATTTGATGAAATTTGTACTCTCCATGTTTATTTATAAATGTTGGTCTGTGATCCAGTCTCATTCCTTCTTTTGCGGTTCATTATTCTTCTACTACCTCATTTGTTACGTTCCTGTCCATTGGTTTCATACATATTACTAACCAACATTTATACCACATATACTCGTATTTAAGTTAGGCACCATGATTAAAGTACACCACCAAAATCACCACTTCTATGATATACCGTGTGACGAGTTGACATCGGCCACCTTACATATTCATTAATCACCTGTGATGCGGGGTGAGTAATGAGACAGATTTCACAACATACGTCCCGATGTCCTGCGTTGTCGTAGATAGTTGACTAAGGGGGACGGTGGTAGTTGTGTTGGCTTCGTCCACTACCAACCTATCTCTTGCTACTGGGAATTGAACACATAGATAAGTCGAGCATGTGGCCTCGGAGATGGTTCGTTGATCGCCGTAGAAAGGGTACCGATCCTGAACTAAAACTTTCGGGCGAAATTGCGCTTAATGAAATGTATATGGGTATGCATAGTGAATGTCTAGAGGAATAAATATTTGAAGGGAAGAAGGAAGGAAGAGCGAGGTTAGATGGATGTATTTAGAAAGGGCAAATTTTCGTAATGTTTTGGTCTTCGCTTTCGCTGATATTTACATGTAAACTGACACTCCTTAGGCCAAAATGGTCGAATTTATGTTTGAATTGGTGTTTGTATGGGAATGTTGGTGAGCGTGCGAGTTTGTGTGAAGGTAGAATGTAGTTTTAGAGGTTAACGAGAAGGAGTATTATGCCAAATTTGATATGAATTGGAGCAGGAGTACGTTCTTTGGTAGATTTTCTTTGTGTGACTTTTAGAATTCTAATGGTTAATATGTTAAGGTTATGATAAAGGTCAAGGTGTGAGTTGTGTGGTTTGTGAAGTATGGTTACCTCACTGTAATGGGAAAACTGTTGTAAAGAGAGAGTTGAACGATTGTTTTTGGGATAATGTTGAATGATGTTTCTGGATGGGGGTGAGTAGGGTTTCCATAGATTGAATAGGTGTTGGGGACCTGAATAAGGGGTTGGATTAGCGTGGATCATGAATAAAAAGGGAGTGTTGAAGCTTATATAAAAACTTAGTATGTGGATGGGTTTATGATGAGATGAAAAATAGATATATAAGGTGAGAGGAAGAAATAATGAAAAATAGATTTTAGTATGATCAAAGGAATGGTTGATTTCATAAGCAAGAACAGAGAAGAGAGAGGATTTATGTGTTTCACGGCATATATATAGTAATAAAATGTCTGTTCTCTCTTAAATTAACTATTCAAGTGGTTATTCCTATTTGACAGGGTTGGGATAGGTAGGCTAAGAGTGGTGGTGTATTATAGGTGTGAAGAGATGGTGCAGATTATCGACAGTGAATAAAGTGATGATTTGATTTTGGTTGGTGTGAATGACGAGAGGGAGAGATAGCTTTACGACAGTTGTTGTGGAGTTGTTACAATTCCAGTTGAGGGGTTTATTTTTGTGTATATTGGGCTTATCGTGTGGTCTTGTATATTCATTATGTTGTTCTATTTCGGTACCTCCTTGTCTGCTCTCCAAATCTTGAAAGGTAGTTAGGTACATAGTTGGATATCGTTATATAGGAAGTAGGATAACAAAGAATTTAAGTAGTGTATGAATGCTTAATAGTGAAGCAATGAGTAAATAGCAGGAGGAATTATAATGATTGTGGAGACTAAGAAATTAATCGCAGACTCGCTAGTAAATCAGATTGTAAATGTGGGAAGGCGAAGTTTGATATCTGTATCTATATGAAACAAATCTGGGGGCATGAATGAAGGAACATATTGTTAGTCGGGTAGTGTTGCATTTAAAGAGGAAGTGGTGGTGGATGGTAGATTAAAAGAGTAGGAAAAGTAAGGAAGTGTTAAGCGGAGGCTTGCTGATATATTGGTGTATAATCATAGAGTCTAATCCTGTTGGGTAAAGAGGTAAAAAAGACAGCGAGTTGTAGAGATATAGAATGTACTAATGAGCAAAATGATGAGGAAGTTTCAAAAGTAGAAGGAAAGATATGGATAGACCTGGCAATGGATCTACAAATTTAAGAAATAATCCTAACTACTAAACCGTAAGTTAACGATAGGAGGAGAACAAGAGATAAATGAACAGTTTGGCGAAGTAGTGATAGGAAATTGAGTGACATACTAGAAAATGGAGGTGAAAGCTCTTCAGTGAAGGACAGACAGCGAAAAGATGGTTATAGATAACAGGAAGTAAGGTAAGGAACTTGCTTAGAGATAATGAATAGCGCGATGGAATGTGTAGCCCGCTTTTCTCTCGTTAGTACTGATCGAAAAATGGATTGTGAGGGGAGCTGTGGTGGAAGAACACTTCTGAAATATCTTCTGCGACAATATTAAGAGTTTATGATTGAGTGGTTTGTGAATTGTGTGTGTTTGAGTGGTTGCAAAGATGCGATAGGTATTCTGGGGATGGTTATCTAGTCAGGGGAGGAGGTTAATGGGTGGAGGTGAAGTAAGTTGAAGAAATGGTAAATCTGCAGTAATAGATGAAATTATGAGCTTAGGTGAAATGTGAGGTGCAATGAGCGGATCAGGCGTGAGATCGGTTGCATTGATTGGATTTGGAAGTTGTGGGTAATAAAGCTTGTGTTTATGGAGGCGTATGTTCCAATGGTGAATTGAGGAGAGTGGTAATGAGTTACCGTCTGTATTAGGTATTAGGTTACTTGTCGGAGTTGTGGAGTAAGTGGGACTGCGTGTGTATCTTATTTTGTATTATTCTAGCGGTTTATTACGTGCGCCTCGGAACATAAATAGGTGAGTTTATCTCTCAAGTGTTTGTTCAAGGTGTGGGGATATGGTTGATGGTACTGTGAGCGTGTGTGCTAGGCGTTTGTATTATATTCTATAGTAATTTATCTATGACCCTATGGCAGAGGTAGCGACTGAAGTTTTGTCTGGTAGCAGATGTGGGAGATACACAAATTGTAAGTGATCTTTTTGTATAAAATATGGTTTTGGTGTGTTATTATGTCGTCAAAATGAAAGAGATCAAGGTAAATTGTTAGCGTTTGTAGGACCTTCAGTGTTAGAGAATGATAGGATGAGTTGTTTAAGGTTCGGACTGTTCAATTTGGATACATTAAACATTTGAAAATCTATTAATGTTCAAAATATCGAGTGTATGTATAGAGAGAAGAAGATATTTATTTTTTAAGTCTCTAAGTTTTATGGAGTATTACAAACAGACCAATAGCTAAGCGTACATGATTGAAGAAGTAAAATAGGTGAATCTTATGTGCAAGTTAATTAGTTGATACAATTGTATTACATTATGGGTGTTTGCTGGTGGTAGTACATTCGAATAAGTCAAAGGATTATGATATTTGGGGTTTGATGCACTGAGTGAGGACGTCGTGTCATTGGAATGATAATGGGTTTCTAATGGTGATATTGGTTTATTAGTATCTAACTATGCGGATGTTGGTGAGGACTGGGTGTCTCGTAAGTCGCGGTTGAGTGATCCTTCCTTGTGTAACATTTATTTAGTCAAATGTTGTTATTTAATATTTGCGACGAGTTGCTGGGTTAATGAAATTTTGAATTGTCGAAGGTCCGGGGATATGCAGAGGCACAAATGCGCTTGTTGATGCATATTAGTGCGAGCAGTAACCTGTTGAGATACACGCGCTGACGATTTAGCTTAAGAAGGTTGACCGTACATTCCCTTGTAATATTAGTAACACCTGTCGGATGATTAACATTGAGCTATTATACTGTGAAGTCGAGATTATTGGCGTGCGAAGATAGGTAATTGTGGGAGAGTGATAGTGGTGTGAGAGGATTTGAGCAGGGTTAATCTATTTCAGATAATCCACTGTCAGAGGTGTTTTATGAAAGATAAATGTTCGTTTCCGCTAAGAGTACAGAGCTAAAGTTAGTGGTATTGTAAGGTGAGATAGTCACGTCTTTCAGTTGTCGAATGTTTTAACGTTTAGGATTGGAGGGAGCAAGCATTCGGCGACAGTGTCCCTGCAAGGGTTCTTTGGTTAAATATTTTATTGGGATTACGCTAGTATCTGGTGATTGAGTTAAGGTGTGAACTGGATGATGCTCACAATATAAAAGAATAGAATTGTGATTAGTCTGTGAAGTGTCTCAACAGTAAATGTGCGTGATAATTGGCAGGGTAAGTTGTCTGCATCTGTGCTTAATCTAAAAATCGTTGGTGAATGTAAGAAGTCTGCTGAGGACTATGAGTGCCTTAGAGCTGGCGAAGTGGCTAGAGATCTTTTTACTTCGAGAGGTTATATGTTGTTTACCGTTGTGTTTTTTGTATTGGTGGGTGACAGATCCCGAGCATCGACTCGCGTAATGTTGACATGGAAGCAATGGTAGGTATTTTGGTCTTGGTATGCTTTAAATCGTTCAGGAATGTTTCAGATGGACAAATTCTTAGGGGCATGCTTAAGGCTGTGAAAGATAATACAAATTGGGGAAGTGTAACTGGGTATTTTAGAAGAGTGGTGTGGTGGGTGGAAGAAAGGGGTAAAATGAGTTACACACACTAAAATGGCAATCGATAAAAGTGTAGAGATAATAGTTTTATTGAGAGTGCATGTGGAAAGGATGAATGAAAAAGTCGCTTGGTATAAGCGGCAAGATGTAAACTAGTGGAGGAGATTGGTTGGTCCTAGCCGACTATGTGGAGCCTCGGGAGAATTTCATCTTGAAGACGATTTAGAGGAGTGGTATATTCTCGAGAGACTTCGGGGCTGAATCTGTTCGATAATGCTATCTACAGAAATTATGTTATAAACGACGCTAGCAAATAATTAGATAGTATTGAGCCTAGATGAGCGATTGATTTTTAGAGGAACGGGTGCTATTGATAGGTTTATTAGTATGATATGGCGGGAGGTTTTGTGTTATGGTGATGGGAGCTTAAATTATGTGGGTTTGTGTTGCTCACCATACGTTTCTGGTCGACGAGTAGGTAGGACGTATTATCACTCTTTAATTTATTCTTTGACTCGATCATTATTATTATTCAGCTATATATTTGTTTTATTCTTTGTATTGGATTTTGTTCTCGTCCTGCGGTCCCTTAATGATGCTTCTAGGATTGTAGTTTGTTAGGTTTATACTTTTTTTTATCTCCTCCGGTGGGCAAAGTAAATAAGATAATTGTCCTAGCGTTCAGAGGCATAATGAGTATAATTTTGTAGAGGGGTTGTTTAATCGGGGTCTGTAAATGGTCATTGAGGGTCTTTTATGTCTTTTCGAATTGAACTGTTTGTCTGGATGGGTTCTCAGGTTACGTTTTATTCTATACTGAGCTTTTATCTTTTTCCGATGCATTTGTAAGCAGCACATTTACCGGTTTTAATATCCCTAATATTCTTGTGGGGCAAGGGAAAAGGTGAAGATATACTAGTATATAATTTATATTAATATAATATAATAGTTAGGGTAATATATATATATTTATATATTTATATTATATAATAATATATATATATATTATATATATATATAGTATTAGTAATATAGTTATATATAAATATATATAATATATATTGAGGTTATAGTATTATAAGTTATATTTTAATGTATATTATTATTGTATATATTATATAATATATTAGTATACGTAATATATTAATATAATATGGTGAATTGATATATATACTAGAGTAGTATATTATGGAGGGTAAGATGATAATAAATGATAGTAGTTTATATTTAGGATATCGCGTCATAATGAGGCTTCTGTGGTTATAAAAATTTTGAGTGAGGAATTTTAATCTATAATATATGAGAAACATACATCAAGGTTATATTAGTTTATATTATATTAGTTTTGGAGGTATCGCCTATAAAGAAAGTTAGGATCTCCTTATTTCAGGGCACTGGAAATGAATATATACATAGTGTGAATGGCAATGGCTATTACTATTTCATCTATATAGGCTATACATTTACTTATTACTGTTATATAGTAGTCAATCAAACTCGTTCTTTATAAATAATTGCTAAGTATTATCTTTGGATTTTGAACTCGCATTTCCGGTGTCCTTTATATATTATTGGTATTTAAAATTATCACATTATATATAGTGATATATATTGGACTTACAGTTATATTGAGTTATACTAGTATATAGTTATACATGATAATATTATAAGCGTTGTTATTTCATATGATATGTATATAGTACACTACATGATAATATGCAGTATGATACTCTATTTATAGTAAGTTATATCCTTGCTATGGTAGTATTAGGTAATGATTTATACGCTAATGTTAATATTTATTTACGTATTATATATATATAGGTCTTACGAATATATGGTAGTATTCTTTTTGAAATTTTGTCTATTTATCTATTTATTTTATTATTGCATTAATTCTCAGTTCCTTTGAGTACTGTTACATTATTTCATAATGGTACTTCCGTCCTGCCGAGAGGGGCTCGGTGGGGCTTGGGCTTGCTCCTTTTCGACTTTTGTGAGATGTTTCCGTTTGTGTCGTGCCCTATTCCCTTCGCTACTCGCTCTTCAATATCTCTTTCCGATGTCCCGTTATCTGGGTCGCACCTTACGTGGGTGAGTTCCTCATTCTTGTGGGAAGATAGAAGGAACGGAAGAGAGAGACGTAGAAATATATATATGGTATAATTATATATACATATATTTTATGATATTATGAGTATTAATATATATATCCTCTTTATAGTGCAGATAAATATATTATATAAATATAGCTTGTATATATACTATATATATATATATTCTATATATATATGTATACTATATATATAGTTATTATAACTGTATTATAATAATAATAATGACTTCGGTTAGTTTTGATATATATATATAATATTATATATATTATAGAATATTATATAGATATAGTTATATATACTGTACATAAGTAATATATAGTTATATACATATATTTCTTTATTTATTTTGATACCTATAATTATATATCTTATTTAGTATATATATTTATGATATATTATATATATGCTATTATATATTATATTATTAGTATATTATATATTGTATAGATATATATAGTATATATATATATTATAATTGTATGATATATATATATAGCTTGGGTATCTATATATATCTATAGATATGTGTAAGATTTAGGCCTATATAAATATTGTTATAGATAGGACTCCTTATTTCTTTGACGCGTTTTTTTGTTTTGGAAAACAAAGTTAAATTCCTCTTATAGCTTCCTTAGAAGGTTTTTAGCTACTGTTTGATGATGGCATGAGATGGGTTTAAATTATATATTTGATATTATAGTTGTTCATAATATCTTTTAAAAAACGAGGTTGAAAGAGTGGGTTCTCATTGAGTTAGGACGATAGTTTGATAGTACTTGTTTTAGAGTTGTAGATTTTGCTTTTAAATGTGCAAGCGTTGAGATTCTGCTTGCTTCGGGCGATGATAATTAATATCCCTTAGGAGATTATCTGGGCTTTTGTTCTTTTTGGGTTTTTTTATTAGATAGTTAGTGGTCTCTTTGCCCAATAGTTTAAATGCGGTCCGTGCTAGGTTTTAGATGATTGAATCAGTTCCAGGATGTTACAAGTAATAGAGCGATTACCTTAATAGGATTCTATTCATGGTATTCTAATACACAACTTGCTAGTTACTCGAGATTATTTAAGTTTTGCGAAGACGTATGGTGCTGATGGTCGCGTTTGGCAATTTCATAAAGGTTTAGTTATGATGTAACCATGAATTGTTCCTTTTTGTCGATGAGGTAATATTTAGATTTTAAAAAGAATGAAATCTATAAACAGATTCCTCCATGGAGACATTGTAGAAATTTTAATTTATATAGCAGGTCCGTGCGGCGTGTTTAGAACTTTTATATGGGTTTTATCCCGCTTTTTAGAAGAATTTCTGGGGCTGCTTCTATTACTGAACTAGAAATTTAGGTGTAATTTATTATTTGGTCTTGCTCGCTAATTTTCCAACTTCATGTTTGCAGGTTTTTGTAGATTAGAGGGTCAATTTCTATCAGATTGTAGTTGTGTGGATTTTTCTCTCTCCTCTGATATAATTATCATGCATAGTCAGCATTAATCTTGGAGAATAATTTGGGTGCGTTTTGTCTTGTTACACCGCCCGTCAGGTGTATATATATACCTATATATTATACATATAGTTAGTATATGATATTTGACATAATTAGTGCAAATTATATAATAAGATAGTATTATATAGTATGGTAGTGGTATTAGTATATATGGGGTATATTATGTTTATTATTATTATATATTATTATATATTCTTAAGTATATACCCTTCCTGTCTCGGGCCTACCTCAAAATACCGATCAGGACCGGTGTGGTGGGGAACCGGATCCTATGCGCCAGGTGCCCGATACATGTGACGCACGGTGGTATGTGAAAAGTCTGTCAAGTCAAAGGAAGTTGAAAAAAAAAACTCAGATACGAAGGAAGTGTGTTTTTCTGCATATCACACAATACTCTTACCACATAGGGGTTTATCTGGAATAGATGAGAATAGAGATTAGAATACGGCCATATACAGTAGTAGATCGGATAGAGATAGGGGAGGTGAGACTGGTGTTGAAAGAGGAGTAGGCAACGAAGCTCTCCTCGAAAGCGGATTGCACTCGACTTAGCAGTAGTTCTGATGAACTTGGGTTGTCATAATGTAGTTAGCGATTGTATAAGGGATACAGGGTTGGATGCACATTTAACACGGCTTTATAAAGAGAATGAAGACAGTTTAGTTCAGAGTAATAAGAGTAATAGAGTTTCAATAATGCCCTAGTAACTTACATGTTAGCGTTTTAATCAAGGGAGACAGTGTGTCTTAATGTGCGTGTGTGTTGTGTAGGTGGCTGTGTTGTGGTATGTGCTGTGTGTGTGTCTATGTGGGTGGGTGTGTTGTGTGGTTGTTGTGGGTGTGTGTAAAGTGTGTTGTGTGTGTGAGTGTGTGGATAGAGTAAACGTTAAAATCGTTGCATTCTTTTTCAGTGAGAGCGCACCATCTTCCCTATTTAGAGCAAAGAACTTGGGTTTTGTTGAAAGTTCTGAAGGAGCCTCAGATAGTACTCAACTCTTTGAAACTTGGTTTATGAAAGAGAGTAATGGTGTTCCTTCCATTTTAAGGTCGATGGAAGGGATACGAAAGGAAACGCCAAGAATAATTTAAGAGCAGAGGCAGAAATGTTTGAGTTGTTTGTTGTTTTCGAAGATTATGTGGAACATTCTTGTGTTTTAGATTTATGTCGAGTAGACAGATAAATGGATATGTGATTTCTTGAAGGTGATTGAGACTACCATATTTTTTTTTGGGCCTCACAAATATTAGACGAGAAAGATGGCAAGTATCCCTCCTGCACCACACATAGCACAACCGGCAAAAGCTACAGGTATCTGGCAAATGCCGATACGATTGTTCTTCTGCCAATTGAGTTTGTGGTTCCCGACCCGCCCTAAATTAGTAGGAGTTAATAACCGGAAGAGTGGAGTCATCGGAACAAAGAGTGAATTAGAGACAAAGTGATAAAGAAAAGGTCATAAGTGAAGCGTTCCTTACGAAAGGGTCGAAGTCATTTTATATACCTTGAGGAACATCAAGCTTATTACTAGATTAAAGGATTGAACAGTGGCCGGGTATAGGTGCTACAGAAGACTGCTACATGAAACGACTGGAAAGGAATCAGGAAGAGATGGCCACACAGAGATAGACTGATACCTGCGGGAAAGAGAGAAGTTTGGGTAGAAATCAAAGTTGGTGTGAGCAGAACTTCTTATTCTAATACTATCCTATATTGTCAACACCGAAAGCAATAGGATTCACTGAGAATGACGGAATAGCAGGTAATACCAAAGAATCAGGGAGAACAGATAAATGAATGATTCTCTCTCTCTCTCTCTTCTCTCTTGTTGTTCCCGTCGTCGTTCTTTCTCCTCTCGCTCTCCTCTTCTTCTCGTCCTCATTCTGTCGTCTCTTCTCTTCTCTCCTCGGGATTCTCTCAGTCGCAGGTCTCGTTCTCCTCCTGATCTCTATGCGTCTCTTTCTCTCTCTCTCTCTATCTCTAGTGACAGAGAAAATGTGATGTTTCCGATTGTCCTTCACCTTCACCGCTCGTCTCGTCTCGTCTCGTCAGTCTACCTCGTCATTC
>JABUQX010070903.1:0-20000 GCA_015478945.1 Trachelipus rathkii
CCAGTCCCGGTAAACACACAAAGATGCTTCTGCAGAATTAGGAGTTGGAACAGCTTAAAACACCAAATTGTTACTCATCCGCTATAACTTCCTATTTGTTTTATAAAAGCCTGTCATTTAAGAACCTTTGCGCGATACATGAAAAGACTCAACAACATTTGTGGTGGCTAGCAAATAGCCCTTTGTTTCCCGAAGTAATTTAAAAAGCTCTGTGAGAGGAGATGAGTAATATTCTGGCGAGAGGTTACATAACCTTTCGAAATCATGGCCTGACGGCCTATTTGCCTGTAGGCTTGAAAATTGTTGCAGGAAGAGAAGAATGCGTACCGCGGAGCACGTCCACACTTATTGCCATAATCTCTTCCCTCCTCTATCTACCGGCTACAGATCCGTGGGGAATGCAACGATGATTCGTTAAAAACTTGTTTACTAGCCATAAAACTTCTTTAGTTCAACCTCTCCTTCTAACGCACCATATAAGCAAACAAAGGGAAAGCATAAAGAGAGGCTTTGCAGCTTTGAACCGAGGTTTTGCAGTATCTTTGATGATTTTAATTTGTGTATGGCAAACAGCTTGCAATCCTCGCTTTCAAAACTAGGAGTGGTACGTAGTCGTTAACATTGAGGGAAGTACTTAGCTACGAAGACCAGTATACTGGAGGAGATATAAATCGTGAACATATTAGTGCGCCAAGCGCATATCCCTCTAGCTGATGTATTAAAACGTTGCACTGAAGTGATGGGAACAGAGGTCTTAAAGTGAACCAATATATAGTCGAGTCTCTTTCTCTTTACATTATTTGAGGGAACAAACTTCAAGCATGCCTTTCTTGTTAATTTAATATAAATAATCAACTTATATATTCTAACACTAATACCAAACTTACTATATAACTAATACATTATTATCCTCTAGACCATTATCTATATATATACGTGCTTATATTGATCATTTATATATTTATATCATAGTAAATATTAGTTAATAATTTATCATTATCTCTATAATTATACTTATTAGTACATAGATATTTATATATATTAAACTACTTATATATATATATTTTAAGTATATATACATATAACTTATTACTACACTATATACTACTTATATATATATATATATATTACAGTATATATATATAATATATATTTATTATATATATATTATATATATATAATATAACTATATATTATATTATATATTATATAATACCTACATATTATATATTATATTCATACTATCTTACTTTACATTAATAACTACTTAATATTATACCTACACACAAATGTAATTATAAAGTTTATACTCTCTTATAATTTACTACTTCTTATTTGATCATCAATATCTAATAAATACTACATAATACTCACTCAACATTACTAATAATATCACTCATATATTAATTAATATATATAATTTCTTAATATATTTAGTACCCAAAATGAAAGGGTAGATTAGATTTCTTTTAATTTTATCTATCAATACACTACTACTTCACGTACTCATTTCATAATATATATCATAATATATATATATATATATATAAATTTATCATAATTTTATATATTACATATGTTTATCAATAAATAATATATATTATACTAAACGCCTATTTATACAATAATTTTAATTTACTATATATATAGCTCAATGAGTATTTCTCACTTATTAACTTCATTATTCTTAAAATACCTTTTTATATTTATCGTAAATATATATATATATATAATAATAGTTATATATATATAGTATCTACATATTACCTTCTTCCAACATACAGATGCTTGGAAAATCCCATATTTGTCCTTTATGTAAACTTATAGAAAAAGATTTTGAGATTCTTTGATCAACCATATTTCTAACTATAATATTCAGAAAGATGGACCTTGGGCCTAATACCACTCCCAGTCAGGTCACTACCTCTGCGGAAGAAATTTGGGCCAAATCTTTGGATGCTGTCGCTGCCGTGTAAATGATTCCACCTCTTGTCTTTACTAGCTCCCCTCTGTCTCACTACGCATAACAATCGTTTCCATGTGTTGAAATACAAGAGGCAGTCTCCGTTTTATGGTGAAATCTTACTTTTTATTTTCATGTTTTCATACATATCCCACTCTCTCCTACTATAATTCAACAGCTTCAGACGAGGCCGATGGTATTGTTCTTTAGTGATAGACTATGATACTTCTCTAAGAGCTCATAGTATCCTAGTATATAAATGAAAGTCTACACCTTCGACAAATTTGAAAAAATTTATCTCTTAGAACCAGATACATGAGCTATTCTAGTCGCAAAGACGCTGAGAGCTGATGTGATTATAATACAGCTCACTTGAAAATAACATAATAAATCTCTTATATCTCCTCTCTTTTTGGTTGATTATATCATATACACTCTCTTTTCATGCAATCTTTCAATCTCAAATCTCTATAATAATTCATCTTTTAACATACTTGCCGCTTTTATTTTTCTCTCTCTTCGTTTCTTTTTAAGTTTGACGCTCCTAAATTTGTGCTTTAATAAATTTCTCTTTTAGACTGGGAATGTGCGCTTTTCCGCATTGGGACTAATTTTTGTGAATAATTGCATGTAGTGCGCTTTTGAGCTGCCCGAGACAAGTTTTTTCACCTCAACTTTGCGCTTTGCGTTTTGCGCTCTTTATGAGAGTGGTAGAATCTCTGCACGCGCTACTTCTAAATTAATGCTCTGATAATATATATATGATAAATTTAACAAAGTGCCCTACATATCTGAAATATACCGCTTAACTCTTTTTCCATTAGCATTATAGCTAGCTTTGCTTAAAGTTCAATATCCTTAATTAAATCTTAACCATAGATTAACTATTAGGAATTTTTAAACAAGTTCAACCTAACAATACTATCTTAAACCTAACCGATCTGGATCTACCGAATGCGAATAAAATATCATGACATTACTGTGTCCCTCTAACATAATAAGATAGTTTTCCTAAATTATATTACTAATATCAAATTAACCTACCAGTTACCCTGACATATATTACAACTTTATATAAAACTTTTAACCTATCAATAACCGTTAACATATAAGCTACCTAATTTATTTTCTATACAACCTCTGCCATCATAATCATTAGTTGTTATATCTAAACTAATCGCACTCACTCCCTAAGCATACTCTAACAGTATACCCGATCAAGATAATCTCGGCCTCGTACAATTTACACCCATACATCTTTAGTGTCTTATCTATATCCTCTGTACAAATTACCTTATTGTGTGAACTAAAAATATTAGACTCTTAATAACTTTCTCGCTTCATTAATTATAATTTTCAAAATTGAGTATTTATAATATTATAGCTGCATGTAGCTACGCAGAGAGTATTATTAAAACCCCTTGGTGTTTAGAGTTGCTATAGTTCAGACTTTGTTCCAATTTTATGTTCACAATATCCCTGTTACGGTAATTTATACTAAAACCACCGCCCTGGTTTTTCAAAGAATATGTTCACAGCCACGCTTATGTAGAGAAAAAAATTATCTCAGGTCTTGTTTATGTTCTATGTTCAATGATGGTTCTTATGTTGTACGATAGTAAATGTTATTTAGACAACTGATTACTACTGACGATATCGGGTTTACCTTACTTTTGTTAGTTAAGGAGTTTTTTTCATTCAATATTTATTCAAAGAGTTCAGGTTAGATCAGTTTAGGTTATGATAGGTTTTTGTCTAGCTACTGTTTTTAATCTTATGTTATGTTTTGATAGATATTGCTACTTTTAACAGCTAAATGAAGAAATACAAAATTGTTTGACAACTCTTGTTAGGCCAACTAAACTATTTTAGTTGCTAAAATCTCGTATTTCAGTTTCTCCAGAATATGTTAAGTTTATCTTAAAATTTTGCTACGAAGATAAAGGTGCTTATGTAAGTAGAGCGAATGTTTTTCATGCATTTAAATCATTAAATCATTTTAAACACTAAGCAAAAAATCAAAAGTCCAAGGTTGGGAGGAAGGGGGAAGGGTAATTCTTTGAAATAGCGATATTTTTGCATAATATAAAATGGTTATAAAAATTAGATAAATAAATATTAAAGGAATCAAAAGTTAATTCAAAAATAAATGTTTTTTTTTTAAAAATGAAAAGGTAAAATGTAACGTATGATTATAAAAGAGTATAAATTAATAATGTTAAAATAAAAACAAATTTAAAGCAATAAATGCAAATAAAATGAAAAAATATAAAAAGGTTTCAAAATCAAAGTAAGGACTGCACACATGTGTTTTTAGGTGGAAGAGTGGGGTTTTATGTTTGCTAATGGCATCATCGTTGTTTTATGTTTATTGTAGCCGTGTATCATGTTTTACTTGTATATCGTGGGTTTTTAAAAAAATGTAAAGAAAATTATAAAGTTTTTGTAATACAATAAAATGCTTGGTCAATATATGGAATGAATTAATTTTGTCAATTGATCTTGGTTAGTAAACAGAAATAATTGAAAATTTTTAAGTTCTTAATTAAAATAAAATATTGTAAAATCTGAAAATGGAAAAGAAACATATAAAAAATTATGTAAATTGCGGCAAGTTAAAAGGTATATCGTTTTAAATGTTTTAACAAAGAAAACGAGGATATGGATAAAATAAGATTATTAATATACTGAAATAGACAATTTACATTAAATGTTACAGCATATAAGAAAATTAATTTATATTAAAACGGGCAACACTAGAAAAAACGAATACAATGCGTGACGTCATATAATGATGTAGTATAACGTTAGAACAGAGTCACTCTCATGTTACAGTATTATATAAAGTTTGCCTTAGGCTAGGTATTTGAAATTAGTTTGGAACTTTATTCCTTTGCTTGGTAAGGTTCAGTAGTTAGAATAAAGATTGGTTATGTTATCTAGACAGGTCCTGAAAAATTATGAAGTTTGTTACCTAATGTAAAATGCTATGTTAGTATTGATAGAGAAATCTTTGTTGGTGATGAGTAGTTGACTGACAAACTTGTTAGATAAGATAATTTAGCTTAATTTTGTTAGCTGCTTGATAGGCTTGTTAACTTTGTTAATGTTTAGATTTATTCGTAGTTTGTATCTAAACTTGTTTAGTTATGTCAAGTAAAAGCAACAAAAATGCTAAAAAGTACCAAACATTCGTTAGCCTGTCTACACTCCTCTAGAACACTATTAATTTATACATCTTTGACATGTTCTAAAATGTGTTACAAATCTTCTTTTGTGCACAATATTTCAAAGTTTTTTTGAATGGATTAGTAAGTATTTAAGAAGCTATTGGCTAAGTGGGTTTTTTACTGTGTGACATATGGATCTTCACTCATGTTGGTTCCTCGGATTCACTGTCTTCCTTTCCTTCTGCTTACTAATAAATTACTAAAAGGGATGTCTTTTCATTGACTTGCAATGCTGCATCTGGAGACTGAATCAAACCCAAATTCCAACTGAATGAGGGAGAACTCCACAGTCTAGCTGCGACATGACTTATCAAAATAACGGTAAAGGTGTATATACTACTACTACTACTACTCTACTTATACAACTACTACTACTCTACTCTATACTACTACTACTACTACTAACTACTACACTAATAATAATAATAATAATAATTAATAATAATAATAATAATAATAATAATATAATAATAATAATAATAATAATAATAATAATAATAATAATAATAATAATAATATAATAATAATATAATAATAATATAATAATAATAATTAAATAATCAATAATAATAATATAATATATAATAATAATAATAAATAATAATAAATAATAATAATAATAATAATAATAATAATGAAATAATAATAAATAATAATAATAATAATAATAACAATAATACTTGTTGCGCAAGTTTTCTCTCTTTTTTTTCCTTTCAACTCTTTTTAAACGCAACCAGTAATTGGATTGCTTCAAATAAATGAATAATAAATAATTGGTTGGCTAGCCTTGTATTAAAAAAATCTAATATTAGTAAAAGCCATTACTAATATTTCCTTTAATACTATTATATATATATTATATATATATATATATAATATTATATATATATATATATAATAATATATATATATATAATTTATCTATTATAATATATATATATATAATATTATATCTATATTATATATACAATAAATATATATAATATATATATATATATATATATATATATATATATTTATATATATATATATATATTATTATTATATATAATATACATAATATATACTTATATTATATATATATAATTATAATATAATATATATATATATATACTATATATATATATATATATATATATATACTATATATATATATATATATATATATATATATATAAATATATATTATATATACATATATATATATATATTTTTATATGATATAAATATATATATAATTAATATATATATATACTATATATATTATATATATATATATTATATATATATATATATTATATATAATATATTATTATATTATATATTTATATATATATACTCTTCTTAAATCTTAATACTGAGGTCCTCTTTTTAAGGATTCAAAATATACAAACACTGAGAGAGCAAGGTTTTAGTGTAGTACTTCTATTATCATCAGTGAGAGAAATATTAAGGCATGTGGGAAGGAGGACCTGATAATCATTTAGCATTCCTCACCGCTCTTGGAAATAATTTAACACCATTACCCTATAACATACAATTCCGCGATTCGCTTCCAAAACATATGTCATATGAATGAACAAAACTTGACAAAATTCATCTTGCACATTCACGTGCTTATTTTTACTAAATACACCACCCTTATCGCAACATCCAATTAGAGATAGAATCTGACCTACAACCCTTCAATATCTTCTGTTAACTTTTAATACTTTCTCTCCAACAGCTCATCCTGCCTAGCGCGTTTTTACTGGCAACTTTGATTGGGCAATTGGGGGCTTGCGTTTTGCTTCTTACAACTACTATATTGGAATACTGCTTTGTCTCTCGGGTGAATGCTTTCGATTCTGCCGATAAGTGAGGAGCTGTAAATCGTGATCGCGGGCTGAAGTACGCCTATCATTCTACCTTCTGTACGACTAAATCTTATCTCACCTCATAATCCATGGTTCCGATCGATGACTTGAGTTCTCTGGCATCAGGCTAGAGGACAGTGCACGTATTAGGAGTGGAAATTTTAAATGTTTCTAATTATTCTTCTTGCAAATTTTGCATTCACAATAAAACCGATGTAAGTAAAATATATTTACGTGTAGCGGGCTTTTCATCATATCAAACGAAAGTGCGCTAACCACCTTGGCTCTCCTACTGCCCAAATCTTTCCTGCCTCTTTGCAAACACATTCTAACAACTTGTAAATCATCCTTTTCCTCCTCTTATTCATTGAATAGGTTTCTGTTGCTATTCTCCTCTGAAAAAGGCCATCTCTTCGGCCGTCCCATTTTCGCTCTAATAAACCTGGGCGATTCCTGGCCATTCATCACCCTCACCTCTCCTCTAGGTGGTCTATGCCTTTGCCTGTGATTTAATTTGATCGTAGGGTGCATGGACTCCTGAAATCTATGACGTTAGGAAGGCGGGTTGGCCCGGCAACGGCATCCCTCCCGAGTTTTGAGGGATTAGGTGCTTCCCGTGCGTGGCCCATCCCCTCTTTCAACATATACTCTCTAGTGTCCATCAATAACCAAACAAACTTTCCTCAGTGTTGGAAAACACGCCATGTCCAACCTATTCCGAAAGAAAAGAAGCCGCTCTGATTGCTTTCTACTTTCGCCCTATAGCTCTCACTTATATGCTAAGATCTTTGAAACCCTTCTCAAACTCTCATTTCTTGATTCATTCTTGGAATCCATCATTTGCTTCTTTCCGATTGTCAGTATGGCTTTTCGGTGTTTTCGAGGTTCTACTGGGCGATTAATACTGTTCCTATATTATGTTTTATGGTTTTCCCGCCTTAGAAACTAGGGGAACTGTGCGTGGGTGGCCGCTTGGACATATTAAAGCATTTTGAACCGGGTTATGGCACACGTCACCGTGTTGTCTCCAAGCTCCCCTCTTTGGGTTTCCTCTTATATCTTCTTTGCTTCTTATTTTAGCTTTCTTTCAAATCGCTCAAGATCGGCTGTTGTCCACTAGTAGAACTTCTTCTTCTTTTTTCTTTCAATAGTGGTGTTCCCCTCAGGGTTCTGTCTATCTCCTACTTTATTCCTTCTTATTCATTCGTGATCTACTCTCCTCACATCTAACTCTCAATTAACTATATCGATGCTTCGACTTCATTCTCAACGTCATTTGCAATTCTTGCCTCTGCATCTTTTACTTCTACGAATTTGCCTCTTCGTCTTTAATCTTTTCCGGAATTCTATTTCTTGTGATGGTTGATGAATTTTCGGGTTCGGGAGTCCGTCTGAAAACCTTATGAATTCATTCTTTATAAAAAACTCTTCATCGCTAAATCGAGAGAACTGACGGAACATACAACTTTCCTATCTCTTTCGACTGTTCTCTTGTCTCTCCCGTCGTTTGACGCAATATAAACATCCTTGCCCTAAAAATAAACATCAAAAATGTTCTTGGAATACCTACATCCACATGGCTAAACGGTTGCTAGGACGGCCTCAAAGAAAATGGGAGTCTGTTATTAGATCTGCGCAAAACTTTTTTCCTCTTCCTCAGTACTTTCAGACTAACAAAGGCCTCATTCGCCTTTTGTATGAAGTCTTCTTTCCCATAGTGGGGGGGCTCTGGATTGTCACCGGCCTTTTGGAATGGGTCCGGAGTCAAAGGCCAAAAAGGCCTTATTACTGTTGTCTGGTATTTCCCAGTTCACTGAACCTCTATTGTGGCGGCACGATGTTGGTGGCTTTATCTCAGTTTCTATAGGTACCGGCAGATGGCAGGTTTTGCTTCGAGCGGAAAATTTCACTCGCGATACCACCAGCCTTTACGTCGCCGCTCGGTAGCTCTCAGGGTGCTTTTGTTGTCTGCACATGAGTTTGTGTTGATATTCGGTAAAACTCCAGGTTTTTATGTTCACTGTGGTTGGCTGTCCTGTCTTTCTGCCAACCTCTGTTCTGTTGGCATTCTCGTTGCATCTCTTTCTTTCCTGCTGAATTTAATCTGCCCTCACTTCAAAGCCTGCACTCTGATGCTCATATGCCGTAACTTTAAGTTAAGCCTGTGACTTCTGAGCCGTGCAATCCCCCTCCTTGAATAGGGCATCGCCCGTGAGTGGTATAAAAAAAATAAGTGTTAATATATAATAATATATATATATATATAGTATATATATATATATATATATATCATATCAATAATATGTATATTTATTAGTTATATATGTATATAATAATTATTATAGTTATATATATATATATATTTATATATAGCCAGAGGGTGTTCTAAGAGCTTAACACATCATTGTACTCGACAGTCCGACTACCTCACAAGGTATATTTAATTTAAATTCTTTGGAATTCATGCGTGCGTTACTATATCTATATCAACAGAACGTAATATTTTTTAAATTTATTTTCTAATATTTTTATTTTTTTTCATTCTTATTTTCGTGTTTTCCAAATGTTTAATAAAAATTTTTCTGTGTGCACTCCTTGGGCGTCATAGTGAACCCCTAACTCGGTGTGTGAACAGAGGGGGAGAAAATCCCCTGTCGTCCTAACTCAGGGAGGCACGTAAGGTTAACCCCAAATAACTCCTGCTCTATGTTTGCGATCTTACTCCTATGTTTTAATTATAAATGCCAAAGTGTAAAGGGAAGTAAATTATTATTTTCTTTTCTTTGTTAATGCTTTAATAGGATAACAGATAAAGGGTTTAAACAGTCAAATGACGGTGACGGAGTCGGGGTCACTCTTACCCTCCTCATACCCTGTTGTCTGCACTCGACCGGGGGACTGAATATCTCGTAATCCCATATGTCCCCGTCGTGTTTCGAGCTCCTACAAGATAGGGGAAAAATATATTTTTTTAATATTTCCGACTTATATTAAATCAAATAAAAATAAAAACTTAAAAATTCCCTCTCTTAACATTTTTCTCCGCTATTGTTAATATACCTCTCTTAATTTGTTTTAAGTTTAGGTACGCCGTTCTACGAGTTACATGATTGTTAGGTTTTAAGACACTCTGACATATATATATACTCATATTATCATATAATATATATATTATATAAATATACTATATTATATATATATATATATATATATATATATATATATATATATTATCTATTATAATTATAATATATAATATATATATAATTTATATATAAATTATCATTGGCGGCCTCGTGTCAAAATTTTCCTCTTCGTGGTGACAAGTAGCATAAATAAAATTATTCCATATATATATATATTACTCTATTTTATATTATGTATAATAGTAATATATATATCTATATATAATAATATACTCTAATCATGTGAGTATACTCACTATAATACTACTATATATATATATTAATATATATATATACATATATATGAAAAACTGAATATATTTTTCGTACTTACATTTATTTATAAAGAAAGATAAATTTCTTCTTTTTTACTGTCTAGAGCATCTGTAATTTCGAGTAAAAGATTATCACTTATTTTAAGGCAAACTATTTTAAATTAAGTATAGAAGATTTAGCAATTTTTAATGAAACTTAATCGAATACGAAGCCTTATACTCGTATATATAAATCTAACAGGCTCAACTTTTGAGATATAAAAAAACACACAAACTCACGTAATAAATTACATATTTAATAAATATGAAAGCGGTATTACTTAGTTCAACTCACTAAACGATACACCACTATAACAAGCAAAATACAAACTTCTGGCCGAGGCTAATTATAATAGGTAGCCTAGAAGACTGACTCAATCAGCGAGTCTGCATACGTAGGATGAAAAATGAAGTAAATGACTTTTTATGAATTATAAAATTAAATAAGTTCGGTAATAAGAAAATGATCAAGTTTAGCCATAAAAATAACTAATTAGTTTATTAATTTATTTAAATTAATTATTATTTCTTGCTAATGTTATTGAAAATTGGTGAAATTTTAAAAAAAAATGACTGCTACCAACTCGTCAGGCACATCCACAGTTGATTGCCTACGAGCTAAGATACGGAATATTATTTTTTTAACTCGGAAATGTAATAGTTTTTCCCTCTGATTCGTTATATATTAGAAAAAGGAAATCGAGTTGAAATTTGAGAGGCCGCTTAACAGGTCGCCTTCGAACGAATATTACATATATATATTATAATTATATTTATAATATATATATAATATATATATATATATATATATAATATATAATATATTAATATTAATATGTATATATATAATATATATAATTATATTATATGACTTTTTAATATATTTTTGGTTCACTAAGGCAAGGCGTTGCCTACTTTGCCTACCCCCAAAAGCCAGCCACTTGATATATATATATATTATACATTCATTTCCTATTTTTATTTTTTAGATAATAATATAATAATATAACTATATACATTTATATATCTATACATAATATATATAAATATATATACTAACATTATAGTGGCGATTCTGCCTAATGTTTGGACGCATGCAATGCTGGAAACTAAAAAACTAAAGAAAATGCTTATCCTCTTTAAACTCTTATACAGATAGGCTATATAATTATGATATATATAATATACTATAGTTACCTACTATACTATAATTATATTATACCTAAATATAACTTATCTAATATTATAATATTATATATATATACTGTATAAATAAATATTTATATTCTATAATATATATATTATACTATATAAATATATAATTAGCATATATACTTTATACTATATACTCTATATATATAATATATATTTATTATATATATATATAATATATATAATATATATACTAATATATATATATATATCATACTACCTATAATATTACTATATACAGATATACAATATATATATCTTTTATATATATCATAGTATATATATATATATATAATTTCCCGTCATTAATACATTAAATCTTACTTCTAAAAAATATTCACGGCAAAAGTTTATATGATCACAGTTACATAACTCTCTATTTCCTCCTGGTCATTTTTGCAATATTTCTTATATTATAATTATAACAAGTGTCTTTATTTTTTCATTTTCTATAAGATAATTTTTTTCACTCGCACACTCTACGGCCAGGGGCCTGCGGGTCGTAAAATAAATTTTCGAACTCCGACTCCCGACTTTCAGATTGGACCAGACTCCTTAAATTCAAAATTTGGAAAATTTTCGACTCCGACTATCCAGCACTTCACTCAGACTAACTTACAACACAACAATTTCGGAAGACTACCGACCTCGACTCCGCTCACTTAACAAATTTTCGACTCCGACTCGACTCCAACTCCAGCAGTCAAATTCAAAATTCGACTCTGACTCAGATTAGTGATTTACAGAGTTAACAGTTTACAAAACATTTTTTTGTTTCAAACAAAATTTTTTTTTACCTGTTCTTTTTGAAAATAAAAAATATACCACTTTTTGTCCATTGAATTCATACCAACCTCCCAAATATGCTATTCAAAACTCGGTGTGATGTACCAATTTACTCATGTAAAGCATAATAGATCGGCGGGACACATGACAAACAATTATATATTCGTCAGTTTTACGTGTGGAAAGAATGTGGATAACACAATCTTAATAATCGCAAATTTTTTCATTTTACTTAAAACAAATTCAAGTCTAACCATAGCGCAATCTATAATCATTACACCGTTCATATACTTGCAGTTCAATATAGTAAAAAATAATAATAATAATAATATTATTAATAATAATAATAAAAATAATAATAATAATAATAATATACCATTAATAAAATAATAATATTAGACTATTTAATTATATGTTTAATAATTCTAAATAATAAATAACATTAAAATTGAATAAAAAAATGAAATAAAAAACAAAAGAATTTCTGACAAAATTAAAAGAATGGATTTAAAAAATAATTAGAATATATATATATAGATATCTAATATATATGATATTTATTTTACTATATATTTATATATTATCAAATATAGTATTACTAAATATTTATATATGCAGACATATTAATATATATATAATATACTCTATATATATCTATCTTATTTTATATTATATATAATATATACTATATTGGACATTCTGCCTAAAAATACTCATCAAAAACTCTTGAAAATTTAACTTTGAGAATGTAATAATCTATGTGCATGACACGGTCTCCATCACCACGATTACAAATTGAACACAATATCTGGAAAGCATTTCCGACCCATCATACCTTAATATCTCTTTTCATAGTTTAAATCAATAATGAACCATTATGTAAATTATTAAAACTTAAAACTTAGAAGCCACTAATATAATTTGCCTAAAATTGATGTAGAATCTTTGTTCATTAAATGTAACACGCGTTTCTTTGCTACGAAGATTGACATAAGATATTAACGAAGTGTTAAATCATTCCGCAAATAACCTGATTCTCCTACCAGATAATTATCAGAAACAACATATGAAAGGGCATTTTTTTTTATTAATTTGCTGTACTCAAACACCTTTTTTAAATTAAGAAAACATATTCTACAAACTGGATGGAGTGCCCGATGGCTCACCGACTTTGGACTTTACATTTGCTGACTTCTAATATTGTCCAATCTGGAAAGACAAAATCCTTCGTGAAACAAACAACATAACTTTAACCCCGTATTTTATAAATAAGGTATGTCGACGACACCCTAATCATTTTTAGGAACATAGATTCATTAAACATCAGTTTCATCATAGAAATCAAAGAGTTTGTCCATGCCTTAAAATTAAACATTGAGATTTGAATGTCTAAAAAACAGAAGCAATTTATTAGATAAGTTTTCGTTGTGGATTTTAAGCATGACAACCTCTTTTGAAAATTCTTATTGATGACTGATGTTATATGATCTATGTTCCTTAAAAATATTTGGGGTGTGTCCGACATTACCTTATGTCAAATACGGGTTTAAGTTGGTTTTGTTTTTACGAAGGATTTTTGTCTTTCCAGAAATTGGAACATCATAGAATGTCAGCAAATGTTAAGTCCAAGTGGTGAGCCCATCGCCACTCCATCAGTTTGGATATTTGTCTTTCTTTTAAATTTAAAAGGTGTTTGAGTACAGCAAATAATACAAATTCCCTCATATCTCTGTTCTGATTATATCTTGGTTGGGATAAGTTTTATTTGAAGTATACCACTTCGTTATTAATTTATGTCAATCGTATCAAGAACCGGTAACATTTATGGAAACAAAGATGTTACTCATCATAGTTAGGCTCAATTATTGTGGCTTCAGTTTTTAAGTTTTAATAATTACATTAATGTTTCATTATTTTGATTTAACTTGAAAGAAGAATTATTCAAGTATATTGGTCGAAAATGCTGTTCCAGATATTGTTGCCAATTTTCGTGTGTAACCGTTTCTGCACATAGAATATTACAGGTCTAAAGGAAATTTTCAGAGTTTTTGTGTTATTTTAGGCAAATGCCATTATATATATATTAATATATATATATAATATATATATATATATATATAGTAATATATATATATAATATCAATATATATATAATAATATTATTATATACTTATATATATATTATATATAATTATATATATTAATATATGTTATATTTATACATATTCTAAATTATAACATCCAGTTCCATCTAATTTATGTCTCTAGTAAAATTACTCTTTTCACTCTTTGTGGTGTGTTTTTTCAATTGTTCTCATTTTTTACCGAATTTCTGTTAGATGGCTTATGTGATAATGTCATATTATTAATTATTATTTTTATTATTAATTATATTTATTATTATTATTTATTATTATTATTCAATTATTATTATTTATTATTACTGTATTATTATATTATTTATTAATATGTATTATATTCATTATTACTTTTACTTATTATTGATACTGGTGAAGTATATGAAACGGTTAATTTTAATAATGGCTGCTATTTTTATAATAAAAATAAAATATAAATTGATTATAAATATGGTATTATCATTTGTTTCCGAAACTGAAAATATATTTGTTTGTCATGTGTTCCGCCTGCATCTATATTCTTTACGGTACTTTTACGTATACGCAATTTGGAGTTGAATTGAATGGAACTGGTATCTTTTTTTATCTCAAACGCAAGCGAAATAAATTGTTTTGAAACAAAAAATGTTTTTTTTCTGTAACTTCTGTAATCACTAATGACTGAGTCAGTCAGAGTCGAAATTTTGAATTGGACTGCTGGAGTCGGAGTCGGAAGTCGGAAGTCGAAAATTTTTGTTTAAGGTGAGTCGGAGTCGGAAGTCGGAGTGAAATTAGTTATATGTTTAAGTGGAGTCGGCAAGTCGGAGTCCGGGTCGAAAATCCAAATTTGAAATTTAAGGAGTCCGAGTCGGAGTCGGAGTCGAAAATTTTATTTTAAGATACGAAGCTAGCCTAATATCGATAGACAAATTATCTTTAAGTAAAATGAAAAATAAAAAAGTTTTTCTTAATATTTTAAATATAAGAAGAATTTTGCAACATGAAGAGAACGTATTTCTTTTTTAAGTAAACCTTTCGTAATATTTAAAGTAAGTTTATTTTGAATATCTTTTATATATCATATACTATACTATTACTATAATATATATATATATCTATATATTATATATATTATAATCATATAATTATATATATATATTATATTATATATTATATTACACACTTATACTATATATATACCTATATATTATATATATATTATATATATATATAATTATACACATATATATATTACTCATACTTTTAATATATATTATTTATACTATATATGAATATATATATATATTCATAATTTATATATAGTATATATAATATATATATCACCTTATATATATAACTTATATATATATATAACATATACTATATTATTTATCTCACTATATTAGGCCTATTTATAGTTCTTTAAAGGATAATACATTCTTCTTTAGCTTCTTTAGTTCCAGACCATTAGGTGCATGACGTCTAAACTATTAGGTCAGGATTCAGTCACTGTATAGTTATATATATTACCTTTACTGATGATAATATATTATTTATTAGTTCATATGTGACTATTATTAATATATATAATATCATATACTTATATATATATATATACTATACTTATATCAGTGGCGGCCTTTGGGGTAGGCAGAGTAGGCAACGCCTACTTGCCTTTAGTGAACAAAATACATTCATTTTATTAAAATATACAGCATATAATATATATATAATATCATATATAAATTCATATAGTAATATATATATAGTATAAATTATATCTATATTATTATATATATATATTATATAATATATTTATTTTAACAATTATAATAATGTAGAGGCGACCTGTTGAGCTGACCTCTCAAAATCTTCCATCAGCATCTTCTCTTCGTTTTAATATTAAGGGATCAAGGGAACTAATTACATTTCGAAAATGTGTAAAAAATATTCGTGTTTTCTTTGCTCTAGGCCCAACTCCTGCAGTATTTGCCTCTTTCTGATCTTGTAGCATCCATTTTTCTTTTTCTAAATTCCAATTTAAATTAATTTAGCAAGAAATAATAATAAATTTTAACAATATTAATTAAACCAGCTCGGCAGGGGATACGTCGCTAGATTCAACTTTCGATATCAACCGATGCAAATTTACAATTTTCTAAACCACCCGATGGCAGCGCCTATTTCTGGGAGAAACCAATCAGCTCCTACAAGGCTTGCAGAATGAGTCCAGTCCTTCTAGCCTACTATTATAAAATTTTGCCTCGGCAGAACAAGTTGTATTTTTGCTGTTTATTAGTGGATGTATCTGTGTGGGAAGGTTTAGTAATAAATCACGCTTCCATACTCTAACTTTTTTAAATATTAAAATTTATTAACTGTTTTGTGCGAATTTTTAATAAAATTGAAGCCTGTTAGATTTATATATTACGAGTATAAAGGCTTCCGTATTCGATTTAGTTCATAAAAAATTGCTAAATTCTTTTTCGAGTGTTTGTTAATTTTTATATTAAAATCAAAATGTTAATGTATTTTGAAACAGTGAGTGATATATATATGAAACCATTCCAAAAGGAAGAAAATTTGATCTTCTTTTTAAATAAATGTAAGTACAAAAAATATAGTTTTTCATATTATGTAATATACTATAATATAATATTATATAATATATATATATAACTTATATATATAATATATATATATATATATATTATATATGTATATAATATATATATTATATATATATACTATTATATACTATAATCAATATTGTTAAATTTATTTACTATTGGAATTTTGGCCACGAGCCGCCACTGATATTATATATATATATGATTATATATATATCATGGGGTTATAGTGAATATATTTATATAGATGGACGTATTTATTTAGATATTGTTTAATATATATTAAAATCTATATATATATATAAATATATATATATATATATATATGGTCAGAGTGTTTAAACTTACATCATGTAACTCGAGAACGGCAAGTACTACATCTTAAAACAAATTAATCATATATTTGGGAAATCCACGACGCATATCTAAGAAGGGTTTTTTAATTTTTTTTTATTTCTATTTTTCGTTGAAACTAATTAAAAAAATATACCTTTTTTCCCCATTTAGGAGGCTCGAGCTGACGGGGGACAGAGGGGGGCGAAGTCCCCCGTTGCGTCACCCCGGGAGGAGGAGAGACCCGACTCCTGCCGTCTGATCTGCCGGTTTACCCTATGGGTAATTCCTTTTAGTTTAAAAGAAAAAGAATATCTTTACTTCCCTTTAATTTGGTATTACTTTAACTAAAGAATACCATAGGGTAAACGCAAAGATGGCAGGAGTCGGGGTCTCTTGTCCTCCCGGTGGAAGATTGAGGTTCTCATTTCTTGCATACATCTTCCACAAGTCCAGCACAAAAAATTCAAGAAATTTTTTAAAACTTTAGACATCGAATAAATGCAAAAATTGACATAAAACATTGAACTCCTCCCTTATTTTTCCGCTGAATTCCAAAATATATAATTTATTTTACTCGTAGGTGCTGCTGTTTCTCGAGTTCATGATGTTACGCTTTTTAGACACCTCTTGACTAATATATATCAAATATATAATATATATATCTATATATTATATATATATATATATCTATTATATATATATATCATATATATATATATATATAATACTACTCTTATATAATATGTATATAATATATTTCTATATTTATATAATATTATAACGTTGTCCACCACTACTCCCAGGCAGAAGCCTGATTCAAGGAGGGGAATTTGGCAACGGCTCAGATAGTCAACGCTAACTTAATATACGCAAGAATGAAGAACCGAGGCAGCTTTGAAAGTGGGGAGAGAATTAAAATTTCAAAGCAGAAAGACAGAAAAATGCAATAAGAGAATTCCACGAGAACAGAGGTGGCAGAAAGAAGGAAGCACCACAGTGAACTAGCCTGGAGTTACAATATCAACACAAAACCATGTGCAGAACACAGCAAACCTAGTGCTCGAGGGCGACGTAAAGTGTGGGTAGAGAGATGATATTTAATGACACTGCCACGGGTTACTATAGAAATGAGATAAAGCACCAACTTCGTGCCCAACATCAGAGGGTCAAGTGAACTGGAAATCACAGAACAGTTTATAAGCCCTTTTGCCTTTGACTCGACCCTATCCAAAGCCGGGTGAAATCAGAGCCCCCCCTTATGAAAGTAGTTTACTCTCCAATAAGTGGGCTGTGGGATTGGATATGGCGCGGATCCTTGTGTTTTGTGTGATAGGCTGAAGTACTGCAGAAGAGGAAAAGTTCGCAGTCTAACAGAACTCCCAGTTTCCCTTGGAAGGCGTTCCTAGCACGTTGTGATGTGCAGGTTTTCCAAGAACATTTTATCGCTTTATTTTAGGGCCCAAGGATGTTTTTATATTGTCAACCACGAAGGAGACAAAGAAAGTCGAAAGAGATAGCGAAAAGTTATATGAGATTTGTAGAAGCTGAGTTTTTAAAAGAATTTGAAGCTATAGAGGAAATATGCTTATTTGTATCACATCAGCAGAAACAGATACGAGCAGCAACACTAAACGAATGAGGCAATTCTAGAGTAAAAGAGAGAGCAGATTTGAAAAGAGAGTTGAAGAATGAAGGGGTCGAGTCCATCGGCATATGAAGTGGATAGAGTTAGATGTGCCAGTGAGAAGATCATTAATGACAGTCGGAATAAAGTAGGAGATAGACAGAACCTGAGCCACACTTTGAAAGAAAGAAGAAGAACGTCGACCCATCACACAACTGCGATTTGGAGCGATTGAAAGAAAAGCATGAAATAAGTAGCAAGAGACAGAGAAAAACCAAAAGGAGGGGAAGCTTGGAGAGCAGTGACGCGTGCCATACCCGGTCCAAAGCTTTCAATTGCTTTTAATATGTCAAGCGCCACAACGTCAAGTCTCCCTAGTTTTTTCTAAAGGCGGGAAAACCATAAATTCAGTAAATCTAGGAAAGTTATTATCGCCAGGTAGACCTCGAACACCGGAAAGCCATACTGACAATCGGAAAGAAGACAATGAGATTCCAGATGATCTAAGAAATGAGAGTTGAGAAAGCGCGCCTCTTTTCAAAAGATTCTTAGATTAGAAATTCAAGTGAAGAGCTAATAGGGCCGATAAGTTAGAAAGATCAGAGCGGCTTCTTTTTTTCGGAATAGGTTTGGACCATGTGGCGTGCTTCAACAACTGCAGGGAAAGTTGTTTCTGGTACTTCGAAGGACATAGAGACGTCATAGTTGAACGAGGGGTGGCGCCAGCTCAAGACGAGCACACTCCTC
>JABUQX010070903.1:37500-43319 GCA_015478945.1 Trachelipus rathkii
ATACTCTGAAAGTGTAAAAAGAAGGTTATTGGTATGATCTCCCCCCTTCTGTTAAGAAGTTTGGCAGTGCAGTGTTAGTTCTCAATTTTTGAAAGCCTTCTGGATAGTGAAAAGAGCTCGAGTGGCTAGCAAAGCTATAATCTAATGCAATTGCAAGAGCAGCAGGAGTGGAGATCGTGTCGATTATATCAGGCCCATAACGGAGGACTGTGGGTGAGGAGTTGTTGAGTGACGAGATAATTTTCCACACTAAAGGAAGAGAAGTTGAGGAGTTGACAATCAAAATATAACTTCGAAAATATTGTTTACTTGTTTGGCGATCAATTTGCCGAGATCTCTTCGCAGCTGATTTAAAATTATTCATGTTTGGGGTGGAACGAGTGATTTTGTATTGCCTGTAGTGTTCTTCTTCTCTCGGTTAGCTTGTGCGCACTCTTGGGAACACCAAGGAGTTGCCGACCGCCTGTCTGCGGAAGATTGCAGAATGCAAGCTTCCACTGCTGTGATGACACAATTTGCTGGAAGAAGTGAAAGACATCATCAACAGTCGGAAATCGCTTATTGAAGGGAAAAAGTGGGATAGCTGTGACTGAATAAAAGGGAGCCACTCCCCGGTCATAACGCCAGCTGGAGTTACATTTAATATTGGGCTCGGTATAAGCTCATTTAAAGCTGTTGGGTAATGAACATTGCCGTATAAATAATCAAAGCAGGACCAAGTAGATCAATTCATAAGGGAATGGGAGCAAAAGAAGACATCAATACAGGAAGAAGTGTGTGTGTCTAAACGTTCATTTGTATTGAGTCTTGGGTTATGGCATCCCACAGAAAGGTGTGCTAGAAGTTCAACAAGGTCTTGGACATAGACGAGGTGTCAGAGTCGCCTCATAAAGGGTGGCGGAGGTCGAAACCTCCTAGTATAACAACCGTAGTAGGGAGCTGTTTGAAAAGATCAGCTAAGTCGACCTTAGTAAACTCACTACTCGTAGCCAAGTAGATAGAGAAGATAGTAAGGTCAGTGGACATATAGAATTATGCTGCCACTTGCATAAGTCAGTTTGGAAGAGGGACTGGAGAATAGGGACAGATATATGATTGAGTATTCCTGCACCTTTCCTATCATTGTCACCTCTTTCTATAGAGGTTAGCGGCCGAATTTTATATTCCGACCGGTTTTGAAAGAAGTCGCAGATAGCTTTTAGTCGAGTGTTCTTCCTATTGCAAACATATGCACTTGGTGTAACAATGTTTATTAGTGAACAAGTTTTTCAAAATTAGGAATAGTAGCAACGACAATTTCATTGAAGGAACGTGACCATGCTATGTTTTTATAAATATTATGAGGATGGTCATTTTGAGACAATTGTCTTCTTATGTAGCTAGGGCGTAATGTTGGAAGTGGATTTGGATGATATAGGAAGGCTGGACGTGGTCTCTAACGAGAAGGAGCAAACAATCCTGATGGTAAAGATAATCATACACAGATTTGTTTTGTATGACCGCTGCTTTTGGGAAGGACTTTCAGTGTTATTTGAGTTCAACCAAGTCCATCTTATTGTGTGGATCTGGTTGGTCGTTGGAAGAGCATTCAAAATGCTCATGCTTGGGAATGAGAGCAAAATCAGTATTAACCTAGAAAGTAGGTTCAGAAATTTGTGGTGGATATGGAGCTATTTTCATGGAAACAGGAAAGGAGGTGGTCAAAGAAAGGTGCCACCTTTTTAAAAGGTCTTGGGTTGCGATATTTGAATTGATATAGGATTCGTTGGGTTTGACAGTTTGATAACGGAAGTTTGCAGGTAAGAATATCAATGCGAATGATTTTGGGAGACTGGACAAATTGGAGGTAAGAATGAGAAACCTCTGGGTCCCCTTTCGTGCCTCCAACAGATTCAGAATGCTTGGAGCGTTTGCGGCATTTACGCTGGACTGGTTTCCATTAACAACTCTCGGAGGCGCAGGAAACATTAGAAAGAGAGTGGGTCCTCACATCAAGCTTTATATGGGAGCTATTATCCATTTCATCCGCTAAAGAATAGAATCCTTTTGGGAGTGCTGAGATAAGAATTCGGTAAGAAAAGTTATATGAGAATTCAGGAATTGGAGTAATCTGCAAACTATTAAGGGTTGATTTGATGGGTTGTTCGTATAGCTGTGATTTTTTGGTTACAATCTATTGAAGTGTCATTGCTTTTGTCTCAGAAATAGACTTGTGGAGAGGTTCGTCTGAGTTTGTAATTTTTACTCTAGGGTTAGTTTGTTTTGGTTTAGAAATTCGAATGCTTTGTATTTTAACAAATAATCTTTAGCTTATTGTTATTGTTTTCTTTGTGTATAGGAACATATTTTTTCAGCAATTTGAGTAATAGTGGGAGGTGAATTAGGGGGCAGAGACACAGTTCTCTGGATAGTCCTATTTGAGTAGGTAATGTGAAAGTGTGTTTGGCAGGAATGTTTCCAATTTTGTGTTTGGATGACCAACGTAGTTTCATTGTTGGTTTCTTGAAATCTAGTACTCGGGTTAGGATTGTTGATGGCATTTTGGGCGGGAGATTGGACCAAGAGCTGGCTTTTGTACTATTTGAGAAGTAAGAAGTGTTGGAAATACTGTTGGCAGGTTACAGTAACTGTCTAAGTTTCGCTGAGATTTGGGAGAGAAATTTTATTGGGATGGAGTTGTGACGGTGGATTAAATACACGCGGAGGCATGGGGACTGCTGTAATTGTAGCATAAGATTGCCTTTGTCTTGTGGGATATTTTTCATTGAGCTGGTATATAGCATCTCTCCTGCTCAATTTATGTATGGTACATAACTCCAAGACCTCTTGTTCAAACAGGTAAGACGGACATTTTAAGGAAGAACCAATATGGGGTCCTCCACAATTTTTTGTGTGGTGTATTTTCACAGGGAATGTGAAATAATTCTCCGCAGAGTGGAAATATATCATCTGGTCCCCTACAGTATTTTTTGGGATGACCAAACAGTTGCTTTTTAAAGCAACGTCTAGGTTGAGGGATAGACGTGCAAACACTTTAATTTATGAACACTATTTACACACTTTGAAGTGGATGAAGGGAATTAAATTTCAGCAGGAAGCGATTATTTGGGGTATCAGGATTGTCCGGCTAGGGAATATCTATAAATGTTTGAAACGAAAAATATTTTCTGCTGGAGAATTTTTTATAATGACAGCATTATCTTCGTCCTTCTGTTCAAAAGAATAAATAGTGGCTTCAGATGTGTTTCTTATTTCATCAGGAGTAGAAATAAGAGGAATGTTTCCGAGAGACGTTAAGGATGACAAAATAGAATTTTGTTTTCAGTAGCCAGCTTTGACGAGAAGGGACCCATTTCTCATAAATGTGACTGTAGGGTCATCATCTAAAGCTCTTCAAGGCAACGGCTAAAAGAATTTTCTTGCTCAGTTAGAGCTTTGGAGTAGTGGACTCGCAATATATAATATACCGGGACTGATGTATCAGCTGCCATTCCTGGAGGGATGCAGCATATGGATAAAAACGAATGAGAACGACTTTGACAGGGGGCACTTTTGTGGGACTGCCCTAACCGTTTGGGCACCTGGGGTGTTAAGGGCATACCAATCGATGAATCGATGAAATTGTGCAAAAGACCCTCAGTTGTATGAGTAACGCAGAAAAGCGAGAGTACCTGCTGGTTTAGAAGTAGTAGAGACAGAAGTGGAGTCAGTCTGGGTACCAGACGGATGGTAATTGATGTTGATGTTATTCTCACCTTTGTTTAATAACTTTTTTCTGCAATTGACTCTTTCATAAAAAATATTAAACCACAAACTTCGTCTCCATGAATGAACAGTTATGACAATAAAACAAATGAAACAAAAGCAAATAACAGGATGGGCTGGAAAAGCGTAAATTTCATAAAGAAGGGTAATCCTTCTCCACACAACAGGTTACAGTCCAGAGACTCACACAACTTTCCGGACCCCAACCAGTAAGGTAGGCTGAGGATGTAGCCTCGTGAAGATCTCACAGGAACTCTACGTTGGTTTACCCCAGTGTAACACAAGGCACCTTATGTCTTTACGTAGAGCCCAAGATTTTACACGAAAGTGCAGATCAGCCTCCTCAGTGGTTAGCAAAGCCTTCCCAAAATTTGCGGCCCTGTCAAATTTGAGTTAAAGGACGGGCTTTTTTGCTTTACCCTCATACATGGGGAGGAAGTGTGGGATGAGCTGAAAAAGCCGATAGCTTAGAAGGGGCTGCTAAAAGGAAAAAAATGGAGGACAACATTAAAAATGAGAGGAAAGGAAGATAAAAAGATTACATATGTGACAATGCTAATGCATGAATCCACAACAAATGCACGTAATAGCATTGACTCATTACTATGCCACGCTTTAGGTTGTAATCGAGAGCATATCAACATAATAAGAATCAAATACCCCTTTGGTTATATATATAATTATATATATATATATAATATATATATATAATATATATATATATATATATATATATATATATACTATATATATATTATATGTAATTATATACTATATATATATTATATAATATATATATATATATATATATAATATATTATATATATATATATATTTATATATAATATATATATATATATATTATATATATATATATAGCTATTATATATATACTATATATAATATATATATATATATAATATATTATATCTATATATAATATATATATATATATATATTATAATATATTATATGTATATATTATATATATACTATATATATATATATTTAATATTATAATATATATATATTAAGGCATAACAAAGTGATTAAAGAGACGGCAGCAAAGTTTTATTTTCAGGCACACCATTTATAAAAAACAATCGACGTTTCGATCTTCGTTTTGAGATTATTAAAATATTGAAGGAAATGACAGAATAAGAGCAGTCAGAGTAGATATAAAAAGTAGCCACATTAAACATAAAAAAGCAGAAAAGTAGACAATAAGAATATAATGAATAAATAATAATAATAAATAATAAAAATAAAATAATATTAATAATAATAATAATAATAATAATAATAATAATAATAATAATAATAATAATAATAATAATAATAATAATAATAATAATAATAATAATAATAATAATAATAATATAATAATAATAATAATAATAATAATAATAATAATAATAAATAATAATAATAATAATAATAATAATAATAATATAATAATAATATAATAATAATAATAATAATAATAATAATAATAATAATAATAATAATAATAATAATAATTCCTAATTACTACCTTACTCAATGTTAGAATTTTATTCATTTCTAGTTATCTTTATTAATATAAAATTTAACCCAATACATTCTCCTCTAATTGAACTTTTTCAGGTTAAATTTAAGAGTAATCTCATATCTGTAATTCTTCTAGAGAAAATGAGATTACGCATTTGTCATGTCTTTTAAATTTAAGAGTAATCTCATATCTCTGCCTCGTTTAGAGAAAACTAGATTACTCATGTTTTATTTCTTTCTTTCGTCTAAAATTTAATCTGTTAAATTTTCTGCTTTTAAAACTAAAATTAAATAACGTCTCCTGTTTTATTTTCGTCATGAATCTAAATTGTTTTATTTCTCTAAGCATTTAGATTAGAATTACGTTGTTTCCTTTCTTCCTATTCTTTGTTTGCTTTTTTTTTCTTTTTTTTCCTTTTTTTTTTCTTTCTTTTTTTTCTTATTTTTTTTCTTTATTCATTTTGAATTTAATCTATCTCACTTTTTGCTGTATGTTATTTTTGTATAAGGATTTTCACCATAAT
>JABUQX010070904.1:0-27500 GCA_015478945.1 Trachelipus rathkii
GATAATAAAGATATGGAATGACTAGAATGGATTACTCATTTCATCCTCTAGTTTCAATATAAATCAATACTAGCATAGAAATTGTATGATACTTTTGATCTAGTAAAATAAACAATTTAATGATTTATTAAATTTATTGAAGTTTTTGATGTCCTAAAAAATTTCTCAGAGCTAACTATGATTATAATACACTTTGATTACAAATACGATGTAGATATGGGAAATACAGGTCCGGTTGATTTATTGCTCCTTTGTTTATGGAATAAAATAATAAAATTTTGCCAAATAATTTTTTATTTGGCTTAATTCTGTATTGAATCAATACTTAATCAACTATAAAAAAGACGCCTCTAAAATTGAAAGCATATAATAATGCATTTTGACCAACTCTAACCAAAGGTAATCATTCAACTGTTGAATAAATACAGTAAAAATCATAATTAAGTTTCATTTTAGCTCATAATGCAGTATTTAGGGATCACGTAGAAACAACAAAATGCAGAATTGTATATTTGTGAAACCTATGTGATAAAAACAAACCAAATTTATCACATAATGTTAGCTTGCCAGGAACTAATTTAAATAATAGATTGGATATCGCATTGACACTCAGGTTCAATCAGTATCTGCTGGTATTCGATTTGGGAGAGCCCTTTCTCATAATATTAAATCTTGCCTTTTTGATGATACTTGAAGATTCCCATTCTTTTTGTGGTTCGAAAATAAGGAAAATGTTTTGTATTGTTTCTTATAAATTAATGCGACTTCCGTTTGGTATGATGTAGCCTTCCATTCTCATGGTAGCCACTTTAACATAATTTATATGCATGTTCATTTAGTGTTTGTTGTGATGGAGTGAGTATGAATTGTGTAGGTACTCTATTGATATGTACGCTGTAGTAGTGTGTCTCTGTATTGGATAAGCTTAGGATTATTCTTCATCTTCTGAAAGTGAATTCTTCTTTTTTATGCTTATCATGAGGTCTCATGTAGATTAACAAATTATGGTTCTAATTTTGCAACTAAATTCAATTGAGTATGTGGCAAGTTTCAAGAGTGTAAAATTAGAAATAGTCAGTTAAAAAAAATAGTATCTGAGGATTTTATACAGATACAAGGAAAAACTTTGGGAATGAGTGGTATAGCTCATAGTCATATCTTTGTCATTATAATGAGTGTGATCTAATATAGGTTCTTGACACTCCTGTGAGATCTATTTTATCTCTATAAAATGGTCTATTGTGATCACTAATATTGGCGCTTCTTGCTGTGAGTTAGAACGGAAGCTAGAGCTAAATATTTTTACATAAACTGGCAAAATAACAAAGATATACATAGGGACAACAAAACTAAATAGTATTTTCTAATAGAGCTTAGCACTATTTGTTGAGACTATAGAAAAAAAAAAAAACATGAAATTAAAAAGATTTATTGGGTTATGCTTCTTCATATAATATTATAGCATTTACTGATGCTAGAAAGGACATTTATAGTAGTTCTTATACTTACAAAATACAGATAATAGTGAGCTGCATTTTTTATGTGCAAAAAATAAATTAATTTTAAACAAAAATACTAATAGATCTATTCCAGTTTTGGAGCTACTATTATTTATTAGGTGGATGAAACTCCTTCAAGATATTAAGCAGTGCAGAACAACTTTTGACACTGCTGAGACAAGAGAGAGCTTTGGATCAATTGTTGTGGATTATAATAAAGTTCAAAGTAAAGTGTCTTTAAAGTATGATTCGTGGCACAAGGATGTCCTTGGAAAATTTGGTCAATTACTGGGTCAAGAAATGACCCAATTCCATGCCCAGGTATCTTTTGTAGGAATTTTATAATGCTATATTACTATATAACATTTTTAATGAGCTAAAGTTTAAGCTCTTTATTTAAATGGATGCGCTATATTACAGACAGTTCTAAAAAAGCTGCGTGTGATGAGGAAAAGGTTAAAAGTCAACTGTTCAAATCCCTTTATAATAATATATACAGATTTTAATATATATAGATATTTACTTTTTCTTTTGTTACCCTTTTATTTAAATTAGATAGGTTTCTTCTTTGAATAAACTATTTAAGGTTTCACACTATGTGAGAAAATTTATTCATAATTAAAATTAGTCTTTGATGGAATCGTTTCGTAGTTCTCGCTAATGTACTCTGCAATGCAATATGCCTTATATGAAGAAAGTGTAATGTCATTTGTAGCCAGTCTATAATAAAGGTTTCTTGTGCAGAGTGAGAAACACATATATCGTTTAATATGATTCATGTAACAGATATTAGCGTGCTGTCACATCTTCTCACTGGATATGGTATAATATGTTGAATAGATGTTATGTGCTCTGCTGTAAGTGTCTCTCATTGATATCAGTTATTTGACACAGAGATTATACTCTCATCGCTGTACAATAAATATTCTCACGATTTGAGTGGGAGCTATGGTTGAGCATAGGTTACACTCTCACGTGGTGTGTGGGAGAGTATTGACGAGGTGTAGTGTATGTATAGTAAGGTCCTATCTCACGACTATGTGATTGGCGACATAGTTCGGCACGATAGTGAGAGACCGGAGGAAAATATTAAGCTGCATCAGAATGTAAGTTAAGGTGTATGAGATGTGGCAGAACAATAAAATAGTAGATGTGAGCGAGCATGTGATAGTAGAGATAGGCAGATCATCCTTCAAATTCCATTTAGAGAGATTCTGTCGTTGTAGCCAAAAAGTATGAGGAATCTGCGTTTTTAATATAGTAGACAGACGACATTGACACTCACTCGTAGTAGGGTAAAGAAACCAAACTATGGTTAGTGTAATATAAAGGCCAAAAAGTTCAAGAGATAGAAGATGGTTTTGAGATATGGAGATGATAGATGAGATGAACTCGGAGGCGGACAAAGATTAATTAACATAAGGAGAAAAATTGGAGTAGTCGACTCATTTGTTTTATTTAACGAAATACAATATGAAGTACAGTTTTAAGATTTTATTAATACATAGAAAAACAACATCAGGTTTACCAAACCAATGAATATAAAAGAGGCGTCGACTCATCGTTTTTAGAAGTTAGAACTTCAAGAGTTGGATGCAGTTTTTTCGTTAATTTTTATTAAAAAAAAAGAGAAAGTCTTTTTGAGGCTAAGAGTTAAGGTTTTTGAATATTCTGACAAACATGCTTATAATAAGGCGGTAAGCATTTAAGCCAATATTAGAACGCTGAGGTGGATCCAAATTCCCAAATTTGCATAACAGGAGAATTATTGCTGACAAGGATTATGAGGTTCAGCTCTGGTTTGTTTTCTCATTTATTTCATGATGGTATAGATCATTCAGATGATCCTGATTGGTCTCCTTGTGACCTGATAAGGATCAGTTATATTTGACTTTTCAAATAAAGAAAAGTGAAATCTAATTTGAATGTTTGCTTCTTATGATCGAATTCTTAGCAAACCTACAATATCTTGCCACTAACCAGCAAGATAAATATAAAAAAAACACACACTTCACTGGGAGTTGGAGATGTTGTTGCCATTAAAGAAAAATTCTGTAAACCATACTTTTACAGTATGGGAACAGTACAAGAGATAGAAAATAACAGTTTAGGAGAAACTGTTTCTTGTAAAAAAATTAAATAACCTAACATCCCTTCAGCTATCCCACACATATCGGATATCATATTGCTGATAAAAAAATAACAAATTTTCATGAAATTGCCAGAGACACATTTCCACCATAAGATAATAAAAGTGATGCTGACAGCAGGGTAAAAAGGAAGCTGCAGTTCAATGTAGAGAGCTACATAAAAAGCTCTTAGACCAAGGGCACTTTATATCTCCAACTTTAATAGTCCATAATATCTATGTCCTTTTGTTTAACAGGAACATGAATATATTTGATATAAATAACAATGTAAAATAAATTTGGTTTCAAATTTAGTTTACTTATCATCAAAATTAAATTCTTTAATAGATTTGAAAATTGTCCCCTTCCAGTGTTAAAAATATATATTTATAAATGTAATGATATACCTTATATATATATATGCTCTCTTTTATATATTCTATATATTTTTTATTTTTGTGTTATTTCTTCTTATGGCCACTGAAGTTGAAGATTTGAAATAATGACCTTTTTCTTAATAAAAAAACAAAAAAAAAAAAAACAATTATATGATAAAATTTTTTTTTATTCATTCTGTTATAAAAAATAACATTAATAATAATAAAATAATATAAAAATAATTTTTATAGTGAACGACTCAAAAAATTTATTTTTATGAATCCATTTCAACTCTTGTTTGTTTCCATAAAAATGTAGCCTCCAAAGCTCGAATATGCTGAGCTTGCAAATAATGGTGCAAGCAAGTGACTGGAAAAAATTTTAGATTTGGCGAGTGCCAGACCTATAAATATCTATAAGGACAAGACTGTGTTATTTGCTCTGCCTATTTTAGGCAATGAAAAAAATTATTAATGTCTCATTCAAAAGAACAACTACTGATAAATAATTGAATATTTCAAAGAAAAACTATATAATTCTAAATTAATTTTTCTAAAATTAAATGTAAAATAGTGAATGCCAATTTGCTACGCAGACTAAGCTGAGAAGAAGTTAGCAACAGGCCTATTACAAACAAATGGCCTAAGATTTTTCTACCCCATAATTACAAGGACAAAAAGGATAACTCAGTTTCCTGCTTGGAAACTCTAACAATAAAGGTGAGAAATTAAACCACAATTGGGTTTTAATTGCTGTCTAAGCCAAATTTGGTCTCCCTTCATTTATTGTATAATGAACTAGAGGGTGAAAGGGGATCTAACTATTATAATATTAACTAATTTGCTTAACTATAGATTGAATAAATGGATAAATTTGAATTTCATCTTTAATAATAATAATAATAATAAAAGTAATAATAATAATAATAATAATAATAATAATAATAATAATAATAATAATAATAATAATAATAATAATAATAATAATAATAATAATAATAATAATAATAATAATAATAATAGTAATAATAATAATAATAATAATAATAAATAATAATAATAATAATATAGAAGAGCCTATAAAATCCTATCCTTTCAGATAAGGATTGGCTCTGGATTGGAAAATAATAGGAAGCATTTTGGTATCAACAGAAAGAAGGAAATCAGCAAGTTAGAGAAGAGTCTATTCCCCATTATATAAAAATTTCCTATAAATAAATAATTAGTATTATCTATAATCTCCTTCAAGTTCAATGTAAATATACAATTAATTTTTTATAGTAAATTTAAAACTAAAAATTCTTTGAATTCTCCCCTTCTCTAATTATTTTCTTCATTAACTTCATGCATAAATTTTCTGTTATCTGTAGTCTGCCAAATTCAATGGTTTCAAACATGACGCTACACCCTTCGAATATCATTTGTTCAGCAGCTAATGGTTTCCCTATCAAGTGTTATGGAGAAGTGATGACATGCATTTCCATCCCTAAACTAAATAGAGAATTCACCTGGACATTTATCGTGGCGGATATTACTATTCCCATCGTAGACATGAACTTTCTTCACCATAATAATAGATTGTGGTCAGAAAACACTTCGAGATATCACACTACTTTTCTGGCACCTTTAAAAATTTTTCCCATGGAAATTCCGTCTCTACACGCTTAACTGCAAGTTGAAAATACAGATATAACGTCAATCCTGCAAGAATTTCCATCCTTAATATCACCGATTGACATTAACAATCTCGTTGTTAAAACTAATGGTCCCCGGCATTACATCGAAACTGGTGATTCACCTCCAGTCTTTGCAAGAGTTCGACGCCTTCCAGATGTTAAATTAAGAGCAGCAAAGGCAGAGTTCGATATCCTTCTCAAGAGTGGAATCAACAGATCGAGTAAATCTTCATGGGTGTCTCTTTTGCATCTCGAACCTAAGAAAACACCAGGAACGTGGAGACCCTGTGGGAATTTCAGAGCTGTTAATAATATTACCAAACAAGACATATCCGATCCCGCATATTCAAAGCCTGTCCCAGCGCCTGCATCACTCGAGCATATTCTCCAAAATTGATCTTCAAAAAGTGTATCGTTAAATTCCAATTGACCCGGACGACATGGAAAAAACCGCAGTTATCACTTCTTTTGGTCTCTTCTAGTTTCCATTTATGCCGTTTTGATTAAAAAACACTGGAGCTATGAATTCAATCTTTAGAGACCTCCCGTTTGCTCTTTACGTAGTTGGACGATTGTCTTACCTTCTCCACCTCGAAAATTTAACATGAAAGTTATCTCAAACAAGTTTTTCACCTTCTCCAAGAAAACGCATTCAAAATTTCATTGGAAAAGTGTGAATTCTACCAGACTTCTATAATTTTTCTCGGTTACATAGTCTTTTCAGGAGGATTGACACCTCCAAATGAAAAAAAGGAAGCAATGACGACTTTCCCCCTTCCACAGATTCTGTTTCACTTCGAAGATACCTCGGAATTCTAGGATATTACAAAAGATTTATCCCTAATTTCGCTAAAATTGTCTTCCCACTCACGGAGAAGGCGAAATTTCACCCTAAAGATAAGTCCCTTAGTTGAACTCAAGAAGAAAGAACATCTTTTCAAGAAACTAAGGAAGCCCTTCAAAACGCAACAACACTTCCATTTTTTTACCAGACGTAACGCACCTATAATTGAAAACAGACAGCAGTCAGACATAAATTGGAACAGCTTTACACCAGATGGTTGATGGCCAACCTGTTTCCATCGATTTCTGCAGCATGTAGTTATCAGACCAAGAACAAAAATATTCTGCATTTGATAGAGAACTTTTTGCAGCATACTATTCCGTGCTTCATTTTAAACATATGTTGGAAAGAAGAACAGTCACACTTTGCACAGATTATTAACCGCTAGTCTTAGCTTTCTGTTCCAAGAAACCTGCCAAAAGTGATCGCCAGAAACGACATCTTTCGGTTCTCAATGAATACCTTTCTTCAATGCATTATATCAGAGGAGAAGACAATATCGTAGCATACACTTTTTCCCGGATTGCTTCAGTAGCAGTGAATGCTGTCGATTTGCCTGCTATAGCTCGACTCCAAGAAACGGATGAAGAAATCAAACAATATTACATACGCCTTCACAGTTTTCCCCTTCAGGATGACCTTAAAATATGGTGTGAAACTTCTACATCTTACCCCAGACCTTTCTTACCGAAACCAGCTGGCTTACAAATATGTAATACTTTGCATCAGATGTCCCACCCAGGAAACAAGGCATCGTTAAAGCTAATCAAAAAGAGATATTTCTGGCCTTGTATGGATCGTGACATCAAACATTTAGTGCACACTTGCGAACAATGTCAGCTTTCTAAAATTCATAGTCACCCCAAGTCACCAATCACCCCTTTAGAAATCCCTTCTTCAAGATTTGAAACAGTCCATTTTGACATCGTCGGCCCATTTACACCTTCTACAACCTGCGGCTCTTCTCCTCCAGTCTTTCGTTACCTACTTATCTGCATTGATCGTAATACCAAATGGATGGAAGCTTTTCCAATTACCAACATCATGGCTAAATCAGTCGCTTACGCTTTCATGCAGTGGATTTCAAGATTTGGTGTACCTATATATGTTTTCTCTGACAGAGGTCTTCAATTCGAAAGTGAATTCTTCACAGAATTATCTCATATGATTGGTTTCCATCGATTTCGAACCACAGCTTACCATCCATAGATTAATTTCCAGATTGAGCGTTTTCATCTATCTCTCAAGACCAGTGGCGGCTCCTCTTTATGGGCTCCGGGGCTGGAGCCCCTCCAAATTAAAAGTGCCAGGCGTAGGATGTTGACGGAATTATAAAATTTTTGTCAAAAAAAAAGTGAAAAGAAATTTTTTTTTAACAATTTAATACATAAAAACGTAGTAATTAATCAAGAAAATAAGAAAAGAATGCTTTTTGCAACAGCAAATGCGTGTACGACATTTTTATTTCAATTTATCCAATAGTATAAACTGTGGGCTGCTATTTTACAGCCCAGAAAAAAGACCAACATTTATTAAGTTTTTTAAAAATAAGCAACATAGCAACAAAAAGTTGCCAATTCCTATAATAATTTTTAGCAAATTGCCACTTTAGCCTTTTTGAATTTTATAACAACTTGGAGATTATACTCATTTAAAATTGTATTCCAAATTTGATCAAGTTGCTAGCTCTGTCCTTTAATGTCCTTCTGTACATATAAAGACATATATATATAAAGACAAATTAAATTCAGTTCATTCTTATGCTTCAGAGAAGGTGGACGTGTTTTTTTTTTTTTTTTTCGGGGGGGGGGAGAGTGTGAAACTTTAATTTGTTTAGTAGAAACAAAAATCGGTTTATACACCAATATATAAATTTTATTTGAATGCTGATGATGATGATGTTCGTTTATTTTAAATTTATTATGTTTATTACATTGAAGAGAATAAAGTTTTATTTCTAAATCTTTTGCTCTGAAACTTTCAAGAAGGGTAAGGCGATTTCGATTTCGTACCAACAAAAATCTGATTGACAAAGATTTTTATATATATTATATATATAGTATATATATATATAATACTATTATATATTAATATATTTATATATATATATATATATATTATTATATATTATAATATATCAAATATTAAATGCTGATGGTTGGGGACTGAAGTTGTGACTACATAGGAAAGACTAATCGCCGTCTTTCTACGAGGATAGCTGTAAATAAAGGTATCTCCTATAGGACTTTGGAACATTTGCACCATCCCCCCTATTCTGCGATATTCTCATTCTCTTCAGAAAACTCATCCTATACAGGATTCAAATTTTCAATATTTTGGATTTTGAAAGAGAGCCTGCTCCATTCTTTTGGATCCTTTATATCATTTGGCACACGCTCAAAGCTAAATTGAAAATTTACAACTGAAAATATTTTTTATACTGAAGTAGAGTTTTATCATTCAGTGATATTTTTCCTTCTTTCACTATGTATTAATTTTCTTCAATTTCATTTATTATATATAACTTTTATGTAGTTTTTTTTAATTTTAGACTTAAAATTTTGTTTATATTGTTCAGTATAGTCCAAGCCTTGATAATGGGTAGACTTGTAATTCACCCGAAACTAGTCGGATTAATAAAATGTTTAGATTGTTTTTGGTTTATTTTTAGCCATTAATATATATATATTATTATTATATATATATATATAATATATATTATATTTATGTATATATTATATATTTATTATTAATTTATTATTATTATATATTTATGTATTTATATTATATATTTTCTATATAATTTGTTGTATATTATTTATTTTGAAAAGATTTATTTTAGTAATAATATATATATATATATATTATAATATGGTAGGCTTTGTTATATTGATATTGAATCTACCACCCAAATTGAGAGCGGCGTACGCAGACCGAGAAAAATGCTCATTTTCTCGTTTATCAATGATAGTGAAAGGTTATAGAAACTGGTGTGTGGAACACGGATATCTAATGTTTCAAAAAGAAGTAAGAAAATCCAGTGAATTTTCGAGTATGGTTCCGTCGGAACTTCACTAGATTTGAGTTTTAGTGGAAGTAAAAGTTTAAGATCATCAATTCCCCAAACTGGGTAAGTTAACTTTTATTTTGGTATAAGTTTAAAACTAAAATTGGTTCCTTTAGCAAATACGATAAAAATTTAAATGTAAATTGCTCAAAGTCTATTACCCAAATATCAAAATATTGCAATTAAAATCAGGAATGAGGATTAGAATGAGAAGTACATAAGAATGGATAGATATATAGAACGATAGGTTATAGAAGGCTGTTTATAGGGGTTTGAGTTAAAAGGAAAGTTGTGTATTTGAAGTGTTATGTTTTTATATTCATGATTATTGGAGACTGTTTATAGGGTTGAGTTGAGGAATTGTGTTATTGAAGTGTTATATGTTTTACCTTCATTTCATGATTATTTGGAGAACGGTTATGGGTTGAGTTAAAGGTATGTGGGTTTTTGAGGTGTACTGTTAACTATTTTTTAGGTTATTGGAAGACCGGTTATAGGGTTGAGTTAAAGCGAATCGGTGTTTTTGAAGTATTTACGTTTACTAAATTTTATGTTAGTTACCACATGGTTTGTGCCAGTGTTGTCCTATTTTGTAAAATATTTATATGCTAGTGTACTGGATTGCGAGTTGTGGAGGAAATAGGAAGTAAGTTTTTACGATGGATTAAGAACACTGGGTAACCAGCAAAAAGTACGAATGTAGAGTTAAAGGTTTGAGAAGTATAGTAGTGTATGGGCAAGGCGTGAAAGTTTATTATTATGTGTTAAAATTGATTTATTATATTATTATTTATTATTAAGATTATTATTATTTTATTATTATTTTATTATTTAGATTAGTATTATATTCTTTTTTTATTATTATTATTATTATATGTTTTTACCCGTTGTTTGTGCGCGATGTAAGGGTACCCTAGCAGATGTGTGTATATATTAGGTTAGGTTAATTAAATTAATACATATTATTATTATTATTTATTATTAAATTATTATTATTAATTATTTTTATTATTTATTGTTATTATATATTATTATTATTATTATTATATTATTTAATTAAATTTTATTAATTTTATTAATTATTAAGTTATTATTATTATACAATTTTTATTATTACAAGTTTATTGCAAGTATTATTAAAATTTATTACAAGTTTATTACAATTTATTATTATTAAAGGTTTATTATTATGTATATTATTATTATAATTATTATTTTATATTATTATTATTAAAGTATTATTATCTATTATATTTTATTATTATTGTTGATTATTATTATTATTACTATTATTATTATTTTATTATTATTTATTATTTATTATTATTTTATTTATTATTATTATTTTAATATCATTATAAAGTTTTATTATTTTAATTTTATTATTATTATTTATTATTATTTTATTATTATTATTAATTATTATTATTTATTATTAATATTAATTATTTTATTATTTATTTTTACTGTTACGTCTGTTACTTCTTTTAACGGTGGTGGTATTATTATATTATTATTATTATTATTATTATTATTATATATTATTATTATTATTATTATTATTTTATTATTATTATTATTTTATTATTATTATTATTATTATTATTTTATTATTTATTATTAGTTATTAAATTATTAATAAACAATATTAATTTTATTATTATTATTATTATTATTATTATTATTATTAATAATATTATTATTATTATATTAACTTGTTTAAATGTAAATATATCTGATGGAGGGTTTTCTATTTCAAGGGAACCAAACCGGGAACCAAACCGGGAACCAAACCGGGAACCAAATACTTGGATTTATTTAACTGAAACCTGGCCCCAACCCGGACGATTTATATTGGGTTTTGCTTGAAACCCCCTTTTACCCTGGCCCCAAACGAAGGATTTCAACTGTTAACTAGCCCCAAACCGGACGGATTTATATTGGGGTTTTGCTTGAAAACCTGGCCCAACCCCGGAAAGGAGGATTTATTTTTGAAGACCTGGCCCAACCCGGAAGGGGTTTATTTTAACTGAACCTGAATCCCCAACCCGGAAGGATTTATTTACTTGAAACCAACCCGGAGGGATTTACTTAACTGAAACCCCCACCCGGAAGGATTTATTTAATTGAAACCTGGCCCCCAACCCGGAAGGATTTACTTAACTGAAACCTGGCCCCAACCTGAAGGATTTATACTGGACCTGGCCCCAACCCGGAAGAATTTATATCGGGTTTTAAGAACTTGGCATCAACCTGAAGGATTTATACTGGGTTTTCATCTGGAGAGTGATCCTAACCTGGAACATTTTGGATCGCTTTCACCTGGATTGGGAGGGTACCTGAGTGTACTCCCACCTTCACCCGGATTGGGAGGGTACCTGAGTGAACTCCCCACCTTCACCTGGATTGGGAGGGTATGAGTGTACTCCCCACCTTCACCTGGATTGGGAGGGTACCTGAGTGTTCTCCCCCACCTTCACAGGAACTCAAGGGAAGTCTATTTTACTGTTTATTTTCCCCTAAGACATTAAAGTTCCCTTAACATTTGTAACTGTAATCAAGTGACCCAGTTGAGAGGGTGTAATGACTTAGTGACCCTTTTACTTATAATAAACTCACGGTGTTGTTAATATTTCCATACAAAGTTCTAGTTATACTGGTCAGACAGTTTGCCCGGTTCTTTAGTGACCCGGTTCGTCACATTGATTATACGGCTGGTGGAGTTTTGTTGCCAGCATAGTTCATGTACTGGTGGTAGCTCCTAATCTCTCTCTGAGTCTTCTTCCGTGATTATCCTGTCATCTTATAGTCTGGCAGTGCGACATATCCTGTTCATCTTCAAGGATATGTCATTTCTGCGGTTTATGGTTTTTCGATTCCCTTGACCGTATCTCCTTGCTCTCTTTGATTCAACTGTCCTCCACGTCTATTCCGTACCTCACTTCTACCATTTCTTCTTCATTTTCGTCTTTTTCTCCATCTACATCTTCATTTTCTACTCCATCGGATAGCGTCACCTTACGTATCTTCTTTTTGTGTGTATATATATTGCCATCGGGAGTGCGTAGTTGTCACCTTCTGCGCGAAGTCTTTTCGCCTTGTTGCTTGTTCACCGAATTGTCCCCCTTTAGTTTTTGAAAGCCTTCGGTTAACCTGCTGAGTCTTTTTGTATCATGGTAAATTGCTGCCCCTAACATCGCTGTTCCTCCTGCTTTGGGTTTACGCATCACATATGTCTCCTGAAGAAGGACGTGATCGCTCTACTGGACGGACGTCCCTCTCTCTTTTAAGTGTGGTTTTTACCTTTCATGGGTTTTTTAAGCTCCTGTTCCTTCTCCTTCATGTTTTTGTCGGTCCGTAATCTTCCTTTCTGTTCCTTCTGCATCTTCCCCTCTTGCTTCCCTCTTCCTGTCTTGTCTTCTTTATTTTGTCTTCTCATTTTCCGTTGTACTCCTTCTTTTCTACGTCTTCTTTTCTCCAGTCTTCTTCTCCCCTGTCCGCTCCCTGAACGCTTACCTTGCGAGTAGATCAACTGGTCCAGTTTCTCTTCTTACGCATTCTAACGATATTAATTGCTTTTCCAAAAGTTCGCCTCCCCTCAAACATACACCCCCCATCAGTTCTCACGAACTCATGAATTTCTCTCCCTCTACCGTGGGTGGTCTCCCCTCTTTTCTACTCACACGTTTTTCACTACAACTTCCAACCCCACACCTCGTTTTCCCACCATCTTTATTTTACCCCGTCTTTTCCCCTCATTCCATAACACTTAGTTTCACCACTCATCTTTATTCAACCCCCCCTTTTATCACTCTTGTATTCCCCGCCATCTGTTACCCGTTCTCATCTCATTTACTCCCCACCCATAAGAGTTTCTTCCCCTTTCACTTCCTATCTTCCCCCTATTTTCCTTCGCTTCTTCCTTCTTCAATAACTGTTTCACGTTTCCTACCTCTTAACTTTTCCCCACTTCCCCTTTCCTGCCCTTTAAGCTTCTAGTTCCTGGCCATCAACCTAACTTTTTCTATTTCCCCTTCTTTCCCATTTCCCCGTCCAACCTCCCCCTCCTTTTCTTTCCCTTCTTTACCCGTTCCCCGTTCCTCACCATCCTTATTTCTATTCCAACTATCTTTCCCAGTTTCCCGTTTTTCACCACCACCTACCCCTCTTTTCTTTTCCACTTATTTCCACCCCTTCTACGGTTTATTTCTCACCCCATCACCCCTACTTTTCTTTCCACATTTATCTTTACCCACCCTCTCATCCTCGGTCTTCTTGATCATTAATTAATTTACATTACCTTTCTCTGTAATTACATTCCTTAAAGCCACCCCTCTCCCTTTTCCCGTCGGGTGTGTTGCTTCCCTTGTTACGGTCACCTTCATTTGGTCTTTCTGGGTCACGGTATTTTTCTTCTCCGTTCTTTATTCACCACGTTCTTCCCGTTGTTCTCCGTTCTCTATTCCCCCCTTTTCTCCCTTGGACTCCTCACTTTCTATCCCACTAACTTTTTCTGTTATCTCTTATGTTGGTTATTTTCTAACTTATGTTTTGAGTCGCCTCTTTTCCATTTCCCGGTCAGTCACCTACCATTTTCCTTTTTTCTTGTCTCACCCTATTCACCTTCTGTTCATTTTTTCGGTCCCCCTCTACTTTCTCCTGTTTTTACGGTCCCTTACCTTCTTTTTCATGTCTTTTTGGGTCCCTTTATTGGGTCAATTTGCTACCTTTCGTAGCTACCTTGTGTACCATTTTGTGTGCCATACTTTGGTGCTCTACTATCACCTGCCCTTTTTGGTGCCGCTTTGGTGCCCTTTGGTGCCCTTTGGTGCACCTTTGGTGACCTTTGGTGCCCTTTGGTGCCCTTTTGGTGCCCTTGTGGTCCCGTGACCTTGTCCTGGGTGGCATGGGTCTTGTCCCCACACGGTTTTCCCTCACTTTGCTATTCTTCCTTCCCTTTTCCCTCACAGTTCCGGCTTTTGCTCTTTGCTACCCCTCACCCACCCCCCTCCACCCACACTTAATTTTTTCCTTCATCCCCCGCCCATTGGCTTCTTCTTCAGCTTCACCCCACACCGGGTTACCCCCCCCCGGTATTACCTCACCGACTCTAGACCCATTTTAACCCCCTTGCCAACCTCTTCGCCGGCTAGTCACCTCTGCTTAGTATACCTATCCTTCTGCCCCGGTACTTTGCCCTTTCTTTTACTCGTCTCCCGCTCTACTCTCTATCTTCCGACTGTGTTGTGGTGTTGGTTGTTTGTGTTTCACGCGAATCGCGCGGACACCGGCAGGCTGGGGACCGCCTGGAGGCGCCATGAGGGGTTCCCTGTGGGCCCCCGCTTTCACTCCCTCCTCTTGGGGCGCTCTCCTTTCCCTGCCATTTGACATCTTTCCTACCCCTCTAATTTACCTCCATCTCCCTTCCCTCCGGCTCCTATTCCCCACTGCCGTGCCGTTTTTTTCCCTTCCCGTCACTCCTCCTTCCTCTTTTCTCCCTTTTCTTTGCTTCCTCTACTCTTGCTGGCTGTCCCTACTTCCGCCCCCCTTTTGTTCTCATAACCCCTCTTTTCCACAGCCTTGTCGTCTTGTCCCTGCTGCTGTTTTCCCTCTTTTCAGTCATCTTCTCCTCGCTCTACTTCCTCTTCCCCTCATGTACTTCCGCCCCCACGTTTTCCCTCACTGCTTCTCTTTCATCTATTCATCCTCTTTTAGTCATAACTACACCCTCCCTTCATATTCATCTACCTCTTTACTTTACCTTCATTTTTCCACCTGTTCCCTTGGCCCCTTTTTCTCTTGGTCTTCTCCCCAGCATTTCCTCCGGCCTCTCCCACAATCACAACCATGCCCTTTACCTATTTTGTGCCTCTTTTCTCCACCTTTTGCCTTTCACCCCCTCCCACATCACACCCTCTAACCCGTCCTGTTCCTTCCCTACACCCCCCTTACTTACTACACATCTTTCTACTCTTCCACACTATTTCTCACCCCATCCTTGTTTCTTCTTTTTCACCTTCCCGCTTCTCCCGTCAGCCCTTTTTCTCTGGCTTCTACTGGGGGCCTTTTTTCTGTTCCCCCTTTTGTAATCACCACTTTGTTTCTCGTCATTTTTTGGCCCTACATAGCACTGTAGTTAGTTTTCCACACATTTCATTTTTTCCCCTCGTCTTTCTGTGTTGCTATTTTGTACCTATTGAACACATACGCTCTGTCTTCCCCTCAGACCGGTATACCTCATACTGCATGCCACCCTATGTTATATACCCTTCCTCCTTTTATTTACTTCAGTGTACCTCTTTGTCTTTTGTGTGCCCCTTTTTCTTTCCGATCCTTCCGTCACTATTCTTATGTTTTCCCCACACCTTTCATACGCCTTGGCACGTTTCAGCTTTGGTGTTTGGACGTCCTCTACCGTGCCCCGCCCACCGGACGTTATCACCTCTCCCTTGTCAGTATAGCCATTGGTCTTTGTTTGTTCCCCTATGACCACTCCTTTCGGATTTCGTAGTCGGCGCCTCCTCCCCCGTTCCTTTCTCGGTCTCTTGTCTGTTTCAGTCGTGCCGCCCGTCGTGGCCCCTCCTCCCTACACGCCCACACTGATTTGGTCGTCGCTCCGCCCTCTACCTGATCGCCGCTTTCCAGTCCTCGCCACTCCATTCCTGCTTCCAGGCAGACCGTCCTGTGTCCCTTATCTGCCTGGAGCGCTTTCTCCGTACCTCAGATTTGTAAGGTTCGTTTGCCTCCCTGCACCCCCTTATTTCGCGCGGCTTCTTCTTACCCTTCTCACTCTCCCACCCACTCTCTCACCTGTCATTCACCGCACCCATTAAGATCCCCCAATCATCAGTTCTCTCCTGTCTATACCCTGACCGCCCTCCTTCTACAGCCCACTAGAGGCCCTCTCCAGTATCCGTTCCTCTCCTATTTTTCTCTCACCGGTATCTTACGTTTGTCATTTCCACCATGTTCTGTGCTCGTAATTATCCTTTTATATCTTACCCTCTATACTCTACACAACCTTCACTTTTCTCCTGCCTTCCCTCCCAGCCTTTTTCCACTTTCATTATCGCGCTCTTCCTTCCACTACCTCCAAGTCCTCCTTATCGATCTATATTTCTTACTTCCTTCCATCTATATCCCCCATCTTAATCTTCCCCTCTCATATTCATCAACTACAGCTACTACTATCATTAAATCCTTACTTTATCCTATCACGATTTTATTTCCTTCCACCACTCTTTCTTTTTCCCCCATATCACAATTCATAACGAGCTATCTTATTCTTACTTCTTCTTTCTATCTTCTTTCTTCTTCTTCTTCTTCTTATTTCGTCTTTCCGTCTGCCACTTCTCTTCCCTTTGCTCCGCCGGTGGCACCCGTTCACCCGTGCGACGCTTTCTTTTCATCTCTCTCCCTCTTCTCTGCATGCCTTTATTTTCCCTTTCCTCACTTCACACAGGGCCACAGCCACTCCATCATCCCTTTGGCCCTCTTCCCGGCTCTATCTCATTATCATATACTATCTCAATCTCATCATACTGGCCACTCGTTGCCTCTTCCATCAGATGTTTCCCTTGATGTTTTACCCCAGTCTATCTTCCATCTCTTTTAACGCTCGCCTCTCAGCGCCCTCCATTCCCGGCGTCTTCCTTAAGCTTTTTCATGTACCGTCGCCTGCACGGCCCGCCACTCACCGCCTTCTTCGTGTTCCCGCCCCTTTTTCACGCCATATGCTTCCCCTCCCCCCCTCTCTTTCGTCTCTCGCTCCCACGCATCGTTTTCTTCCTCTTTTTTCCCTCCATATACTTGCTCAACCTCAGGTCATCTCTCTCTTTTTATTTACCTTGCCGTGACTGTCTTTCACACTGGAATTCTTGGCCTTACACTTCTAGTTTTCCCTCCAGCTAATGCTTCCTCGAATTAGGCCTGCTTTCCGGACTGGGATTAGCCATTCCGTCCTTGTGATCACTCTGTTACCACGCCCTCTTTCACGCCTCTCTGGTGACCCAGATTGCCGCTCTGCCAATTTCGTTTTTCCACGTGCATCATCCTTACCGAGTGCCGTTCATCCACGCTCTCAGCTGGCGCTTTGTTTTTAGCCTTGTATCTATTGTTCCTCTCCCTTCCCGTTTCGTTTTTTTGCTTTCCCCTCTTGGGATCCACTCTTTACCCCCCTCTCTATCTCGTCCTCTGGTCAGATCTATTGTACACTTTCCTCTATATTGCGATACTACTCATGATATTTTCTTATGGTACTCTCTACTCCTTCACGTTCTACTTTCATTATTTAATATCATAGTCATTTATCCTTTTATGTGCATCTCTCTACGGATACCTGATTCTTCTGTATCTCTATCTATCTATCCTCTACTCTGATTATCCTCACTATCATAATTCTATCTTTATCTCATTTTATACTTTCTCTCCTTTGTCTAATTTCGCCTCTCTATCTTCTCTTCTGCTCGGTGCAACTCTTCTTAGATCGCGGCCCAGTGGGTTCCAGTCTCTGTCAACCACTCTTTGTCTCTCGGGTTCCCTTTACCTTCCCCCTTTCCTTACCCTGTGCACTCTTACCGTCCACGCTTCTGCAGCGTTTTCTTTCTTATCTGGTACACGCTGTCCCGGTTGTTACATTCTCTCCCGCTTGCCACTGGAGTTTTCTCGTCACCCCTTTGCACGATCCCCTCCCCAGTCAGCCGACCGAACGCACCTGCACCTGAGATACCGCCCTTCTCCTTACATTCTTACTCCTCTTCGAACTACTCTCTATTTCGTCGTCTCTCGATCCCTCTTTTCGTCTATTAAGCCCACATGCATCCATTTTTTTTTGACTTGGTTTCATACTCTCCACTTCCCTTCCTCTTCTCGAACCCATGTCTCACTGCATCCTCGTCATGATTACCACTCTCGTTCAATCTCACTTCCTCCATTTTTTCTCTCTTCCCTCACTACTTTGCCGAGGTTTTGACACTCTCTCACTCTTCCGGCCCCCTCTCGCGTACATCTCTCATCTCGTATTTTCTGCATCACTTATCCATTGCTATGATAGATAGCTCCTTATCATTGCCCATTTCTGTCATTTCCTCCATGTTGTGCGCGCAGCCTATTCACCATGACGCCGTCCTACGCGACGCCAGTGCCGTGTCCTCTTTCGTCTTTGCCCGGCATTGGCCACTCTCGCCTGGCAGAGAACGTTCCGCCCATTATGTCTTTCGGTCTTTTACTCCCTGTGTTCCTCGTTTTCTCCCCCCTCGCTTTTCTTTTTTTTTTACCATCTGTCCCTCTTGACCAATGATTTTAATTTCTGTCACTTTCTCGGGTCCCCGACGCACTCTTCTCCGACCGGGTGGTTGCCGCGTCCCACACTGTCTGCGCAATTCCCGTGCATAACGCGCTGAAGCCCCAGAACCGCACCGGCTTTAGACGTGGGAGGAGATGACCATTTCCAGGCGCCACGCCACACCGACGCTGGCGAGCACGTTCCCGCTAGCACAGAGGTGGACCGAGCAACGCAGGCAGTCCCTTCTAGCAGCGACACCTACCTTGCGTTACCATCTCCCACAACACCTCATGTTCCGCTCCAGTTCCACCACCCTCGTGCTCCCCGACGGGCGACGTGACACGGTGGTGGTCGCGCGTGCCTATGTTCCCTCGCGACAATGGCCGCTGTGGTCCCTATCGAGAGTATAGCACCCACCTCCAGCCGCAGAATGTATAGGCGGATACTTGACTGGTATAGGTCATGTAATGTTACATGCTTTTGCTTGCTTCGCCCCTCTCACACCGCCGGGTGAACCGCGCCCTCCACAGATCATGCAGAGCATCAGTCCTACATATAACCGGGAGGTGATGAGGCCATGGAGGCGTGAGCTGGAGTAGCCTGAGACGCAGGAACACAGTCCTCACCCGAGTCTCACCCTGCACTTTCCCAGTTTATCTTTGAGGCCGCCCTTGCCCTATGTGATGGGAGGTTACCAGTCCCCTTTTTTTGTTAATATGTTCAGTAAAAGCATGGCTGTTATATATTGCGTCACACCAGGCTGTAGCGCACCGGCGCGACCGTTCGCTACTGCACGCTCTGCTGTTCATACGGATGGTCTTTATACTAGCGGTGGCTTTGGCTCTCGACAGTATGAGGTTTTATATCCGATTGCATTTCCCTCGGTTCCCCGACACTGCCGCCCTCACCCCCGGCACTTTCTCTCCACGCAATCACGATCGCGATATGGTCTCGAGCAGGCTCGCCGCACGCGGCTCCCTTCAGCCGTAGCGAGGCTCCACATTGCCACAGTGCGTTTGCGATCTGCGGGTCGAGATGATATCGGGCTATCTGAGTTGGATATGACGAGTTACTGTGGCAGTGGCCCGCTCCTCTATTATGGCATTAGGCATCTCCGTCAGGCTACGCTAAGTCCAGACCCCCAGTACACCCCTATTGCCTCCAATACTAAAATACGCCTACAGGGATGCAGTACTAGATCTGCCTATAATAGGCACTATCCCTCACACGCCGATCTTTGCGTGATTCTGCAGATCACTCACTTGAGAATTCAGTCAGACCCACAGCGAGGCACGGACCCAGGCAAGGGATGCTTTTGCGAGCCGTGACGCGTGCCTCCTCCGTCTCATGCGTTGAGCTATTTCTCGCGCCCCCTCTCAGTCTGATCTCCCGTGTTTCCTCTCGTAGTCGGCCTCTCCAGTCAGGCTTACTCGCCGTACGACCTTCGAGCGCCGAGCCCTCCTGAGGCGATCCACGCCTCGCGTGATGCGCCTCCCGGTGCTCTCAGCCGACGCGAATTGACGCAGGGTCTTCCCGATCTTTTGACCTACTTAGTGAAGAGCTATTCCGCGCGATAATAGTGGCAGGCCCCGTACGCAGGTTCCTTTTTTCGGCCTAAGTTGGCCATCTGCGTGGTCTTCTCCTCCGCTGAGTGGCACGTAGCTTCTAGTTACTTTAGCGCCTCTCGCGATATATCGTATTGACACCGCGGAGGGTATGGACCTAGCTACACGGACTGCACACTCCCTCACCAACTCCCAGAGGCCGGCTGCCCTCCGGGCCCCTCTGCTTTTCTACACGTTCCTTAGCTTTCCGGGACCAATGCATCCCGCAGTCACCTGTCCTCGACCAGGCCAGGCCTAGGACCCTGAGCAGGCGACAGAGGTACAGGAGCGGCCGCCAACACTTCGCGACTCATCCACTAGTATGCGTTTGCGCGCATCTCAGGTCGGCCGCCGCGCTTGGCTTCTATCCGCTTGGCGCTTTAGCTCCCGCCCACTCGCCCGCTCCGTCAGGCACGCACTGCCGCTCCTTATCCGCACGTCTTGTTAGCGATCGTTTTTGGCCACGCAGGCCGCGATTTGTCGCACGCTCACGGTACTGATCGCCAGCCCGCAGTCTGAGCGCTTTTCTTTCCCCGCACTTTCAGGTCTAATCGGGTGAGCGTCTCTTAGCTGTCTTGGCGACTACTCGACCTTGCCTGCATCTTCTAGTTGCACTATAGACGTTCGCGACAGCGTGATGAGACGACGCGCATTTTCCAATCCATTTCCTTTTCTTTTTTTTCTACTCCTGGGTTTCTCGTTCGTTCTGCTCGTGCACTCCACGTTTTTGTTAACTTCTCGATAGTTTTCGTCTTGCAAAAGCCCACTCAGTCCATCGAGCGGTGTGCATTCTTTTGTGCACTCATGACGAGTTTGGAGTTTTTTCCTCATATCTACTTCACTTATCTTTTACTACTCATCACCTCCGTCTTACGCCTTTCCTCTCCTCCGTTTCTTGTACATCACACTTGAACGCATGCGCACCTCGGCGCCTTGCTCTTTGCACCTCGTTGGCTGGCACTACACTCACGCGCTGTTGATTTTCCACCACCGCGGCGACTTCATATTATCTCTCCGTCTCTTGCCTCATTCGGACGACAGCATTCTTGTCCGGGCCACTCTCCACCAGCCGCTCTGACCACTGTGATCTCACCACTTTTTTCCTTCTGACCTTCTTTAAACGCTTTCATTGTTATCCTTTATGACGACGTTCTCCATTGACTCCTTACACACGGTGGCTGATTCTGACTGTTTTTTTTCACACTTGTTTCTCCACACATTTTCACTTGCGTTCTTCAATTTGATAGCGCACCGTTAACATGTCATCCCGATCCTCCTTCTCTCTACTTCTTCTTCATACCCTGGAACTTTGACGGTTTCTTTTCGCTCTACACGGGCAAGTTTGCTCCACTATCCAGCCCAGCTCTGCTTTCTCAGCACTCCTACCATCCTCGTCTCTTTACTCTTTGTTTCGTTTCATGTTCTTTGTTGATAGGCTTGTCTATCTGTTCTAATGCTGCACCTATTATTTGCGTATTGCCATACCAACTTACGACTGCGAGGTGGTTCTGTTTCTCACGCCCACGACCTTATCAGCTCGGTTTCAGTTCTATCTACCACACTATGCTCATTATGTTTTCTGCCTACTTAAAGTTTATTTCTTACCTCCCGCCTGGTGCAATGCATATAATGATCACACACAGCATTTCTCGAGCTCGTTGCCTCGTCATGCGTTTACTCATGGGGTCTCTGCCTGTGCCAAGGTGATGCCCCAGTCGAGAGAGCAGTGATATTTGACGACTTCTTGGTCTTTCTTTACTTCATAGTCAGTGCCATATGCGATACCTGGTCGCTATCCTCATCGCAAATCGTTTTCTTTCTCGACGCACACTCTCTTATCCGTGCTCGCACGTGGGTTGCCTTTTGTTTTTGCGGAATTCTTTTTCACTACACATGCAAAGTGATGCAACTCGTACAATTTCAACTCACACGTCTTCGCCGCTATATTCTAACGTGGCTGAACATCTAATCGTATTGTATGTGGCCTCTCTAAAGCTGTCCACCAGTGAATTGGTGCACGTACATGGACATCCTCAAAAAATCAGTTTAGTGCTTGTGATTTTATTCATTATACCCCCCAATACCACTCGTCAACTTCTTCTATAACATAGATCCACGTGTCCGAGGATTTTGTTTTTCGAGCTTACTTTTTCGCTTCTCAGTTATGTGGCTTCGATCCCTAGCTAATTCTTCTCATATATGCAGTCAGATATGTTCTTAACGCGGTTGATATACACATCAAAAATTGATATACATCTTACAATATTATTATTCGTCGCCCTCACACAACACTTAAATTATCTAAAGGCTGTTTACTTTTGTACCACATTTCCCCAAAACAATGTATCTTAAACTATACTCAAGTATATACTCTTGAGTTTCTTTATCTATGGTCGTCTATTTTAAAATCCGTTTTAACTAAATTAAAAATCGCCGTGAATGTTGAACTGAACAAATAGATGAATATATTTTATCTCAATTTTCCTTTAAAAGTTATTTTGATTCTCTCCTGTGTTCATTAATGAATTATCGATATGTGCCATACGTTGTGCTTGTTTACTATTTTCAATAAGCAGAGCACTTTCGCACTTCACTCAAATACATTGATAAAGTGAAGTAATTATCTTTTAGTTTATTTATTTGAATTCACTGCGTGACAGGTTTTTATTGCATCATGTGCTATCCGTGTTACTAGATTAACATATATCTAAAGAATTTTCTGCATAGCTATTGTTAGAATTTAATTTAGTTATTTTTTGCAAATTACTAAACAGCAATTACGAATTTTCTTGTTCTGAAAATTAAAATATAGTTCAGTAGTCGTTGCTTCGTATGAATTACCTCTCAATTCTGGTATTATTTTGGATTGCCCTTCTTTGAATTCTTTAATTTTTGTTATTTTTGAGGTATTAGACTCCAAAACTGCATTGTGTATTCCAGATGAGGCTCTAACTAATGTTTTTATAAGAGAGGAACTCATTATACTTTAGATTATATTCGAAGTTTCTTGCATAAAACCTAGATGCTTCATCTGCTCCTTACATTAGTTCCCTCGTTTTTTTTATGTTCCACTCTTTAAATAATATCTCTTAGGTACCTTTATCCTAATCTGACAACTTTTCGACTATGAGTCTATATCTCCAACTATTTTGTAACTGCATTACACTCTATTACATGTTTGCTCCAAAATGTTAATAAACCTTCATTCTCGTATTAAATTTCATTTGCCACGTTTTTATGACCAATTTACGATCTTATTTAAATCGTTCTATGGATGATAATTGAATTGATACCTGAGTATTAGCACAAATTTTTATCATTACAGAAGATATTTGTGTGGCATTTCTTTATAAGCTTTTTGATATCGTGTTATCTTCATAAATCTGTTATTTAGAATATCTATAGTCTAGATAGCAGTCTAGTAGACGTTTTTATGACGAAGAATATTTATTTCATAACTTTTAACAGATCTTCTGCTAATTAAAACGTGCTTAGTTTTCACCAATTTTTTTATTTGATTATATTTTTGGATCAGTTCTGATTATTTACTCGCAACATATTCTTACTCTGTTTAATGTGAATACTTGTGTCAGCATACGTAGCGATCGTGTGCTAAGCTCGTATAGAGGTTGGCTCATTCCAGGATGTATGGGTAATCGCACTGGAACTCACGTATCTTCTTACTCTCATTAGTTAATTCTTTTGTCACATTACTGTTTGTAAGAAGTTGTGTGCTATTGTGGCTTTTATTACTTTATTGTCAATTTTTATCTCATGCGGAAAATTACGATTGCCTCGCAATGATCAATTACTTTAAATTCTTTCTACTGTACGTAAAAACTCTTACATATAGGATCCAAAATTAACTCAAAAATTATCTTTTTACTTTGTATGCTGGTGTTTTATTACAAATCCACACTAACACGTTATACACGCGATATTATGAAATAACAGAACCGTTAAGGCAATGATTTCATGCGCTTTTGGTTGTCCTTTTAGAATGCACCGACAGGCTACGCATAGCGCCTCATCAACGATTTTTCTATAATCTTGGTTCACAACGGATTGCGCTGAAAATTGTTACATAGATAGAAGCGATTTCTATGCGTTTCCTATAAAGATTTCTCCAGTAGAATTAATGATGGGAAAATCCTAATGAGCTATCCAATTATAATGTTTGGTATGAATCATTTAATATTTATGGTATTATGATGTGATATAAAATAAGGGTTTCTGCGAAAACACAACACGGATGATAAGTTAATCAAAAACCTTGATTATCTCAGGACGCCGCTAGACGATGGCCAGTTTAGATCATTAACTGACAATCTGTCTTATTGTGGAGAGCCATTCCTTTTTTACTCCTATCCCCTGATACTCTTGTAGGTCATTATTCCTTGGCTTTATAGCTAAGAAAATTACAAATGTGTTAAGTGGAAGATTTAATTGAAGTGAGCATGAACTTGGTGGCATATTACTTGGACAGTCGGTTTGGATATCAATTCTTGACGAGTATCGCAAGAATAAGTCTCTCTATGGAGACCAATTACCATACTTTCTCAAGCACAGTTGAGCATGTCACTATAGGGTTTAGATAGATCTCTATTTGGTATTCAGATGCAAACAGTAATCTTTTCACATAAAGACTAAAGGGAAATTACTTGAAATATGTTCGCATCATAGTTACCTTAAACACGAAGAGTAACTTTTAACTAGCGCATATTCTACTCAGATAGATCGGTCCGCTTGTTATTTCGCTCGATCTCGATATAGATGAATTATTCTTTGATTTTCTCAGAGACGCATATAGCGATACCACGAGTGCAGAGTTCTCATTTTTTAGAATATCATTTTGGTCAAATAGATGCTTCTGAATACATTTATTATTATGCACTAATGAGTATGTAAGATCTATTATCCCCATTAGACATTCGGTCCATCTCAAAAGGGAAATATGACAATATGGATTATACTGCTTAAAGCTTCAAATACTCTACTAGTCATTAATCATAGAGAATCTTTGCTGGATCTGAAAGTTTATACTGCACATATTAAATGAGGAGATGCATAAGGTACGGATATATTTGCATTAAAATAAAGTATCTGTTGTATGCTTATACTTGATCCTAATGTGGACGATCGTCTACTAACATCGTAACTACTAATAAATTTACGTAGAATTAGTGTCCTCTAAGTGGACTTGTATATGTTCCAGGAATCTAGAAAGTGTCACAGGAGTCTGTTTCCATTGTTGACTCCCCATATATTTTCTATACCCATTCTCCTTAAACATTACACACCTTGGTTCAATGAAAGGAAATATTTTTAATACAGCAATAGGTAAAGTGAACTTATAGAGAGAGATTTCAAATATCCAATTAATTATTATTTTAAAAAATTTCCTAACATCGATAGTTATATTACAGCATAATTGAATCTAATAATAGGAAGTGTAGATATTATCTTTATTATTGTTTGGACCCTTAAACAATGGGCGGTTTTAAAAACAAGACATGGCTTTTGACAAGGCTGCTCGCATCTCTTGAAATATGTACATGGCTGTATCTGTCATATAGTAATATGCACTACTCTTATGGAATCATAACTTTCTTCATCGTTAATTCTATACAACTGTCAAGTCTATCTCTGAGATATATTTATTCTATTTTTCGTGAGTCTGCATTAAATACCCTTGGATTGTCGCATGTCTTTCGAACACATATGTCACTTTATACCTTCATTTATTTTAAATATTCTTTTTTTCCCATGATTTTGGATGATGTAATATGATGCACACGAGGAGCTCTTCCATCAAGTAAGAACATTTACGAACTTCATGCACTTTTCGACAAATGAGATCAATAAAAAGCGACTTTTGGAAATACTCAGCTTAAATTAATAAACACTCGAATAGAGCATGACCATCTGTTTGGCAGTAGCTCATAACTTTCTGTGAAAAAATACTCGATCCACAACTCTTAATAAACTGAAATTATATGAAAATTTCCACACTGATTACTCAGGCAATTTTGGTTCGTACAATTCTTTCATTATGCATAAGTTTGATTTTATTTTGTCTGATATATTATTGAATATTTAATGTTGATTATATTTGATTTTTGTAATGAGTTATATGTCTAATTTCAGATTATTATTATTATCTCTAACTTGCATCCATTTACTTTTGGATTGTCCACTATTTTTGATCTTTTATCTCATTATTCACTTTTCCCCACCACCCATCTTTCTTACTTACTCTCTTATCTTATCCCTATACATTTTACGTTTAACTTATTGATTCTACACTTAACTTGCGCCGCAACATTTGGCCTCGCGTACATGCCTTCACGAGTGTCACTTGGTCCGTGATTGCAGACCAGTGTTCTTTTTTGTCGACCGTGTCATCTTTCTCTTACCTTACTTTTACCGTATAGCATTTCCACGTTTTCGGTTTCAATATCTCGTCAACCTACTTTATTATTTTTATTTTCGTCAATATTTTAGGTTTTCTTAGTTTATACTTCACTCTCTCGTATTCATTTTACCTATATTTATTATTATTATTCGTATTATTATACCAGTGTCTCAAGTGTCATTCATCATCTAACTTACTTTTAGGGTGGTACTCTACTCTATCTCTACCATCTCCATTTACGCATTTTGCGCCACCTCCATTACTTTGCCTCTTTGTCGTCAGTTCCTACTACTCCTCCTTATTCACCTTCTCCACTTTTTATCCTCACGTTATTATCTTTATTCCTATGATATATCACCGTATTTCTAAGCTTTCGCTTTTCACCTTCAATTCTTTTGCTGCGGCCGGTAGTATTTGCCTGTTTTTGCAACACTCACTCTTATATCCATTTGCCTCACACATTTGTATTCTCTCACCTAGTTCCTCCCCCTTTACATCCCATTCTACCGTCACCTTTATTTGTTCGCTGATCCATCTTTCATCTCACTACTTTTCGATATGTTTTTTGTGTGTAACATTTCACATTATTCTTATTCACTCTATTCT